>SJOL01013245.1:0-50588 GCA_004794785.1 Opisthorchis felineus | reverse complement strand
GGCAAGATATTCGGTCAGCTTGGGCGCATGTCGGGATTGGTAGTTTAGGCGACAGTTTGGTTACGTTTATCTTGGAAGCTGACTTATCTCGCATTAGTGCGCCCTACAAATTTCGCACTGAATCACTGACCCTTGTTGCATGCCAAATGTGCGTGTATCGTTGTGATCCGAAAGAACCGTTTGTTCAGTGAGTTTCCCAACTATATCCTACTATTGTTTCTATTTTTTTGTGGATGACCTGTTTGACCGTCCGATTATGTGCTGTGTTTTTTTATAATACTTCCCTCTTCTTCTTCGAAATGCTATTTCCCCTTTTTTGGGCATCTGTCTTTACTGCAACATTTCTTGGGAATATTTTGCGACTATCCTCTGTTAGTGACATGTTTTTTTGTTGATCTTTAGCACATTTTGGCGCTTAACTGCGTTGGCACTTTTGAAACGTTTCTAGCTGGAATACTGCAGTTTGCTCCAGTCATGATGCAATCTTTGGATTTTAACTGCGGGATTTCCGGTCAGTAAATTCGCTCTCTAACTATTTACCCATCTCGCCTACGATGTTACCCTTCTACTAAAGACAGCTTTCCAAATCCGTGTTCCATACACTTTTACTTTATTATTGTTTTTGTACGGTTGTCTCAAAACATGAGCAAGTTCTTTGGAAAAGTTTTTTTATCTGGATGGTGCCTAGATGTGCTGTATTTTCAAGTGAAAACTTCATTAAGCTCCTTACTACTTTGGTGGTTTTCTATTGTGTGCATATCATATAATGTTTCATTCATTTGCCTCGTATTTTCCGTGGAACTATGATCACATTTTACTTTTCTCTTTATTCCTTGCGTGTTTTGTTTTGTGCCAGTTGGAACAACCGTTTTGCGTTTCACATTAAGCATCACGTAAAAACTTGAGCTGCTTTAGCTTCCGTAAAGTATTTCAGTTTCTATAATTTTGCTTTTACTTTTAACCCCACGATATATGAATTTAAGGTGCCTTACCGAAGGCCAGTGGTTCAACCAAAAGTGAAATCTATGGGGTTATTGATCTTTTTCAGCACAACCCTAAAGTTTCCTGCACAATTTTGACACTTGGTCTCTTCTTCAGCGCATTCACCAATTTACTCACATGTACGTTGTGACTCAAACATCTCTGTGTGTATGACAAACAATTGAATGAGTCATTCCTCTTTCTATTTTACCCACTAGTATTTACATTTTTGTAAGGGATTGTTATTTTTCGGGGTCTGCGAGCTACGCACATACAAGTGCGGAATAGTGTGCTATAATTAATACTTAAACAAATATTTTGAGTAATTTTGACACTTTGTGTGTTCTATAGCTTGATAGAGCTTACATACATATGAGCCAAAATGATCACAAAAAATGGCTTGTTGTTGTGTGCTGTGTTATCCATTTATCTGACTTTCTCATTTGACGCAGAGTAAATAGGATGTCCTGCACAGTTTTGAAGTTTGGTTTTATAAGATTTCATTCAATAAACTTACGTGGCCAACTTTTACTTTGCCCTGCAGTGAGACCAAAACGCAAGCCATAGAAACAACTAAAACACTGCTGCACCCATCAAGCGAGCAATGTTAATGCAGCGACCTGCGATACAATAAAATGTTAGCACAAGCTGACAGCTGCCCTCTTTCACTTAAAACTAATAAACATCTGTACGCGAATAACAACAGTTTAAATTCAGTGCTTCTCTGGCACCTTATAAGTCGCCATAATATGAATGCGTTAGACTTCACTGAACTGTTCCTAACTTCTCCTTATTTGTTCGCTTTCCTGATGAGAAACTTGCAAAACATTATCCTGTGGTAATTCTGCAGTATCGTGAATGTGGAAATAAGGGGGTAACAAAAACGATTATGGAATGATCTACATTGAGAAGCATTTGATTTCCTAACAAAATGATTTTATAATTTGGATTATTGAAATTTGCACTTGTTTAATGCTGCGTTTGCACTGTACGTTTTCGGGCTAATTTATGTAGAAATACATTTCGGTAGAAAACTTTAATCAAGCTAGTAGCCAACTTGCATGTAAACGTTCAATTGGCAACATTCTTCCCCAGGTCATAGGTTTTAAATAACACTGTTAAGTGTGCTTTAAATAAGCGGAATGGAAATAAAAAATGTAAACCTCAAATGGCATTATTATTATTTATGTTACTTGTGTGATATAAGTGAAAAATGATACATTTCTAGCAAGCTAAATTACTCAAAACAACTGTCTGTCCCATAAAACGACGCCGAGGACCAAATAAGTGTTAAAAAAATTTGGTAGTTGTGATCGATACACCGACAAACTACAAACACGCAAACGCATTGAATGCAGAGGAAAATTGCCAACATATTTTGAATGCAACTAATGGTTAACGGAACTTCTTCAAGCATATCTGATTAGAGACCACCAAATATACTACTAGGTGCCGCTCATGAAACGTAGATTTGCGGTTGCATTTGCGTTCATTTGATTAGGTTCAAAACAAAGTTGCATTTGAGGGAAATTTAACTTTTTAGGGCCACGCAAATAACACTTACCGTTACGTTGATATTTTGGTGGGTATCCAAACGCTAAAACGGTGTTTGTTTCAAGAAATAGCATGAAGCTTTACTTTCAGATATAAGGTTGACTTATTTCGCCATATGCACTACAGAAAGCAAGTTCAGGTTGCAGCCAAACATTAATAATTTCTTGGCAAATTCACTTACCACTTTCCGCCACTAAAATACGAAGCAGACTGTTAGCCACAATTTATGTGTATACATAAGGAGCTAAAAACAGGTACCAAATTACAGATTCTTCAGAACATTATTACTTCTAGAAGATTAAGTAATTTTTCGCGGCAATGTGTTTACGTTGAAACCATATACAAGCCAATTCTCCATGCATCCATTCCAGGACTAGGTATAGCATACATCTTCATCAACAAGTGTCACTTAACTTACCTAGGGCGAACATCAGTAACGACAACATTTTTTCGTCCTGTACGTCTGGTATTCTTTGGAAGTTTGTCAAATTTATAGACGCTTCTAACGTGACTATCAAAGCTATTGGCTTGGATATTCAGCCTATAAGAAGAATTTGTAGCTTACCTGATAGTTGTTCGATATTAATCCCACTGGTTGCTTTTAACCTAATCACAATGAACACTAATTTGTTTTCAATGAGGTGTCTTTCAAAACTGCACCCGTGCGTATGCAGGTACAGCTGCTTTGCGTTTGCTCTTGAAAAAAGAAATCAGTGGCATGTCGCAAGGTAAAATCAAGCTAGGGCGCACCGGGTTTATTTTTCATCAGCCGTAGTCTCAGCGTAGTACCATTTTGCACATAGCGTTATTGCTTATTGTTGTGATTCTTGGGCAACTTAACGACTGACATCTTAATAACGAAGTAAACTCTAACCTGGTAGTCACATCTCGGTGGCTACAAAATTAAGGTACCAAATGCACATATTTATTTCATCTATCATTTAAAGAATGCTTCAACACTAGCAATGTGGTGATTTTAAAAGCGCAGCATTTACTTCTGTTGGGGGGCTTGCTTTATCCGTCATTCACTACTCATCACGTGACTAACGTTTCTTAACAAAACAACTATAAATAATTTTCAAATGTGAATTGCTTCGTTCAACTACATTTTTCCAATTCACCAGATTTTCAACTTCATCATGAACCGCATGTGCGGAAATGTAACGCATAATATTTACCAAAGCGTGCATATCCTGCTTTAGGTATCCATGGAACAAATCTGTGGTGCTTCAGTTTTAAAAAGAATAGCCCACAAGGCGCTGTGATGAGCGCTGAATTTTCATTATTATGCAGAATATTTCGTCCGGATAACTTAAAGGGAAACTGGATGGACCAGTGTACTGATTTTGTGGTTAACAACCCTAGAGAAAACATAATCTATATCATCCGTTCATAATAGTAATATCAGCTCAAACAATCCTGGAAGACCACAATAAGTGAAACCGCCTCGCTTTACTTCACACCGTTGTCAAAAACAAGTCCATAGTCAGACAAACTAATTTATATTACGTTCATAGATTTAGAAATCACTTATATCTGCAAACATTTCTTAGCGGTTGTTATATGTATTACAGCAAATTTTTGTGGTTTTAATTCGATGAAAACAGTTGCATCAGTCGACCTCATGAAGTAATACGGTAAGCGAAATAAAACATTCGCGTAGTATTGGTCTAGATTAGACTTTGCACGTATGTGGTTGAGGCCCCGGTGAGCTTGTGACGCCATTGTTTGAGGCTACGATCCTTGGCTGATGAGTAACGTCGGCAGCTTTTGAGAACTTGCAAAGTGGTGTATACAGTATCGTTTTGTGCTTTTGTATTGCCTGTGTGCAGTGCAGAACTGCAATCATTTTTTTAATCTTTTGGAATATGCTAGAGTATTTGTGAGTATTTGTGAGTATTTAAGTGTGAAAAGCACATGTGTTAATTTAGTCGTGCAGGGTGCAATCTTCAACGTACATAGCATTTTAATTCCTAAAATGGATTTGTATAAGCATTGAGAGAGATTCCTACCTGCAGACATGCGAAAATAGAAGAAAATTAGAGAAAATGAACTCAGAATTTTAGTACTTTAAAATACGTCAACGAGAAGTTGTTACGAAACCAAAGAAACAGTGAATCTTGATAGATTAACGCGTCATATTTTACACGTCGTTTCATTTGCCAATTATCGTTTGGGACCTACTCATAAAACAAAAACTACATATCGAATGTCTTTCACTTGCTCGGCCTTGCTTGCTAAAGTGCCCTTTGTTTCAAAATACTTTTGTATTTTCAGTTAGACCCCTTAGAATTACGAGATCATAAGTAAGTAAGAGCCTTCGAATTTCGCCCGACTTACGAACGTGGCGAAGCACATCTGCAACAAAAGCGAGTTTGAAAAATACAAGAACACTGAGTACAACTCAGAACATAGAGATGATCCTGAATAAAATCTTTGACCTTCGTGCAAAAGTGGGGTCTACCGGTGGCAAGCGCATGGATTTATGAGATGATTAAAATGCACTGGCGTGCCATTCTGAGAAAAATCATCCTCATTTTTTCCTGAGTCAAAATAAGGGTTTTATATTTAGGGTCAATATGTGAACGGTAGCCCCGTTGCGTCGGCCGCATTTTCTATTGATAAACAGATTTCCGTACGCCGTTTTCTGTTTGCATTTTGCTTCAAAGTGAATTTACTGTAAAAGGACACGAATATGTTTTTTGGCAAGAAAGTCTAACAGTAACACATCGGATGTGACAAAATGTCCGCAGAGTAGATTTTCCAATTGTTTTAGGCTTGTTCTATTAGGCATTAGTCAACCGTACGTGCGCACCATAAAACCCAAAAAACTGCGTTGTCCCGACCATTATCACAAAGTGACCAACTAGAATGGTTTTCACAATGCAGTAGTAGAAATAATGAAATTGTTGTTATTGGTCCTGATTGCTAGAATCAGGCAGCAAGAGTACAGTGCAATTATACTAGTAAAGCAATGTAAACGAAAAAAGCCTACTATCGTCTATTTCTGAAAGGCATGGCCACAGATATAAAAAGTGAACGCAAGAGATGAATGTGATAGGGTTACAGGAGAATATGAGATAAAGGAGAGGAACGTCTCATTCGAAGTCATGCCACCAACACTTCCAGTCAGATGAGAGGAATCACAACATATGTAAGAAGTTTTAGTGTGGAAACACGCGTGTAAAGACCAAAGACCAAAGAAAGGATAAACAGTGTTCTTAAAGGGGTGGTAAACGCTTGCACAGTCAAGACTCGCACATCGGGCACAAAGTATTCGTCATACTGGGTCTGGTGTGAGATCCAGTGGCAAGAATGTACACTCAAGATCATATACGACGCACAAAAGTGTCGTCAGTAAGCAGAGCCCACAATGGCAAGCAAACACAAATCGCTGGCTGTAAACTTAGGAAGACCCAATTCTTGAGGGATTAAGGAAAGCAGATCCCTCGATGAAGGATGATCATCAGCTAGTGGATCAAAGAGTCGACATCACCACCAATTACACGTTGGGCTGCGATTATGGCGATTCGCGCCCATCCGAGACAATGCTGACGTCTATCACAGTTGCTCGGCGCTCCCGAACAGCGATTAGGTCAGGTTTGAGGAAGGACGTCGAAGTAGGTGCTCTCAACTTCTCAAAGATGGTGTATCCCTGGCGACGGAGACGCTTTGTGAGTTCCCTTGCAACCAATTATGACGAACACATCTAACATCAAACGTGATCTAGCAGGACTGCAAAATATGCACCAAAATCTCCGGTTGGCCACAGTTTTCACCACATAAAATTGTCTGGCCACCATGACCATGCCGAGCGCTTCTAATCCTCGTCCTGAGCAGGTTACATTGGAGCTGGATACCGCGGATACATATCCGAGAAAACACTCGTTATGAAAATACGAGCCATCGACCAGAAAGAGGCGAAGCGACCAACTCTCGCAGACCGCACCCGTCAACGTTGTTTTGCAGACTGTCCCCCCAAGTAGACACCAGCCCTTCCTTGGTGTATACGCATGCACCATGGATTCGGATCTGAAGGCTGAGATCCCAAACAGTCTTGCCAAATGCGGAATCGCTAACCACATTGCGTAGTACTCGGCACTGGATAGAAAGGATCTTTTCCATACGCGCTCTGCGCTCGGGTTTGTTGCACTCAGAGTTGGGATACCAAGTCCCCCACGTTGTTAACCGGCGTGGATGTAGCTGATCTAGGTGTCCTTCGGTAAACGTAGCCGAACAGGAATAGATTGCTTGATGTAATTGTCCAACATTCTGAGCGTGTATCGGTGGACTTGGCAGAGCACGAGTGAATAAGTCGGCCTCGGTGTCAGGTAGTTCCTCGTGATCTCCATTCTTTGATGCGAATTCAACGGGGCAGGGGTCGCCTCATCAAACAGTTTGAGCAAATGCTGTCGGTGGTTGAAGAACCCTTTCCCCTTGAAAGTAAAGGGGATGCCCAAATATGTTACGGTGTCTGTCGGACCCAGAGAAGTGATGAGTACCTCAGCGAAGAAAGTGGTTCGACTAAGACTGCTGTCGTCCGATGTTTTCTGTCCCCACAAGTCACCAGTGCTTTCGTTTTTCGGGCGTTTATCTTTATACCAGCTCTTCCAAAGTCAACCGCAGCAGCTTCAAGCTTCTCTTTATAGCAAGCCTGACTTTCCGCACACACGACCCAGCTGTCATCAAAGGCCAAACCATCGACTAGGGTGTCATGGAACTGGTATCCCATTTGCAGCGTCGAAAATCCAAGAACCTCATCCATTGCCATGATGAACAATAATAGGGAGAGTGGACCACCTGGCCCCACACACCTGTGGCAATAAAACTTGGAACCGCAGAAATCTGCCACAGCATTCTCATAGGACTGTGCAATGTATCGAACGAGGTGACGGTGATCAAAACGTCTCGGCAGATCTGACAATTGTGTCATGCGAAACCGAATCAATCGCTTTCGAGATATCAACAAACGCCAAGCTGAGGTTAGAAGCATTCGCTGAAGAGTAACGAAGCAGGGCATGTAACAGCGATGTAGCTTCCAAACAACCGTCTCCATGTAGAAATGCAAACTGGAGTGAGGAAAGTTACAATTTACGACTCCAGCGATCAGCAAGCACCTTATGGATACATCGGACAAGAATGGATGACACAGAGATCAGTCTCAGTTGATCCGGTGAAGTTGGGTTTGGGGCATTTGGAGCTAGGGTAATACGGGCACGAAACAGATGTGGGGGACAACCTCCAGCTAATGAGAATAAGTTAAAATACTCAGCAAGCGCGTTAGCGTTGAACCTGCGGAGCGTCTTGGGCGTTAGCTTGATCAGGCCTGGGGACAAATTGCCCAATAAACGGATCGTACGGCCGACTTCCTCTCCTGTAATTGGCTCCATCAAGCTCCAGTCACATGGTACTATCAGGCGAACTGGCCGGCTATCTACGTGTTTTGGAGCTGGGGGCACCTGTTTCCAATACTGCTCGGTGTCTAGAGGTGGTCCGCATTTTCCTTTGTATAGATCCTGCCATCGAGCACCGCAGACGCTGCATCTTTCCGTCTTTGGTGGTATATGGTCTGGATGGCGGCGTAGTTGGCTCGGCAGATCTGATTTCCGTTGACCGCCATCCAATGGGCTAACTGACGTTGGCGTCGGGATACGGTTTTTTAGGCGTGTGAAAATGTCTTGGAGACGTGTAGGTGCAGAAGCGACAGGACTTGCTCCGGTATCATGATGCCAGAATGCAACCCTCGGGCAAATGCCAGGAAGTCAACACTAGCAAGCGAACTGTCAGCATGGGATTCCAAGAGTGACACGGCGCAATCCACGGTTTGTTTAAGCCGGACGCTGTAGTCATCGGCTTCTTACGAGTAGGCCGCTGTTTGACCGATAGTTTGTGCAGGGCCACCAGATGACGATTCGTCCTGTTGTGCTTGCCAATTAAGCACCCGTAACCTGATTTTGATACTGATAGCCGATCAACCTGGAAAATACCGCTCGAATCGCGCAAACAGCGCGGTTTGTGTGCCACAAGACGGATATAAATTGTTATGCAGGTGCAAGAGCGATTGTGAATCTTGTTTGAACCAGCGGGCACCGGAATACCTCACTCTGTCAAGCTTATCTGCTTTATGCTAGGTGAGGTTTGCTTGCCGGCGATGTTGACTAAGACCAATCTTCGTCGGAAAAGGGCGGGAACAATCAGCGCAGGCTAACTGGACGACCATGTTCGTATTAACACTTTCATTGTCGTGAACTAGGTGGTGGGTTACCACGCCAGCTTTGGATTTGCAGCACTTGCCACATTCCTCACGCGTGAGCCTCACGAGTCTCTACTGTGTACTGGATGGAACTGGTGCGGAGGCGCCAGATGATTAGTAGTGTACATTGTCGAAAGTAACCAGCACACTGAAACCAAACAGGGTGGTTAGCCACGTCTGGAGTTGCTGAATTTAGCTCACCCAGGGCCGACGTCCATGCTACTTGGTGGGCACAACGAGGAGGTGGTTTAGCTCGCCGAATAAATACAAAATATCTTGTGAACTTACAATCAGCTGGGACCCAGAAATTAGCTTCCAAACATTACGATCCTTGGCTGATTCTTACAGGTTTCACAGATTTTTGTGAAATCACGACACTTTTGTGACGAGCACACCGGTACCAGTAAATATATATTTAAATGGTGCAAAACGTATTCCTGAAACGACAATTTACATAGGCGTGTATAATTTTTTAAGCCCATTTTGGTGGTATGCCTGAAAAATCGAATCTAGAAGGAAACTGGGGAGTCTTTCGGACTATTCTTAGCGTGTATACACTTAATAAGTAAGCTGAACTAAACTGCATATTGACCTTGGTTTGCAGTGAGTAAAGGAGTTTGTGAACGACCTAAACAAAATCGTTACTTTAAATTATGTCCCTTGGCTACGCGAAGGAGTGACGTTTGTTGCTTTTTTTGTTTGGCATTGTAACTCGAGTATAGAGCCGTGTAAACTCAAGCCCGTAACTCACCATGTCTTTTTGGCAGGACGTACACTAGGGCATTCTGTTGCTATTTTACCCTTTAGCAACAACATACAATCCGTAGCAATTGGCACCCAACAGATGTTTGCAGAGCTTGGCTGTTGAAGTGCCCTATTCTTAGGGCGAACATTTTTGGCAGCAAAGGCAAATATCTGTCGGTCGTGCACTTTAGATACTTCCAGCCAAATACACTCAAAACATGAGACCAACACCACGCACCTCTTTACGTGCTGCCAACGAAAGTCATACGACGTTTACGGCAGCTGGCTTTTATTTATACACAAATTACATTTATAAGCATTGTCCGAATGGCAGCAACAAACCACTACTATTTCATCATGCGTCAATTTCAGCACTTGTTTCAAATGAACTTAATTGACATTTAAATACCATGCAGACTACTTTTGCAACTAATGTATCATTGGGTGAGTGAATGTTACCATGGCAGTTGTCTAAACGAATCTTCGGAAGCACGAGGTGATCTGCTGACGACACACAACAGTGCAAAACGTTTGCAAATTAGGCGTATTTTCCAAGTAATCAAAGACCATCCGCCTAGAATAACCACCCAAATACATCGCCTTGAATTGCACAGATATATTCATTTATTTATAGTTTGTTTATAGTTACAAACCATAAGGGGTCGGGCTGTTGATCATGAAAAGTAGATTTGATGGTTTGTTTCGGTTACGCATTCTGGGGTAGTAATAAGGTTAACTAATCTGGCGTGTCCGTTAATCTGGAGCAACACAAAAATGCTCGAACAAACAGTCACTACTGAAAATGTATGAGCTCAGATAATCGAGCGAGTTGCTCAGAGGTAAGTAGCTCAAATGTCGAGGCATATATGTGGCTTGCTTGGTGCACAAAGCCTCACATACCCTTCGGTCAGCAACGTGTGCAACTGAGGAAACGTGGGACATTGCACCTTTCAATTAAGAAAGGTCTAGTGTTTTAATATAAACAAAATGATTTTGCCAATCGGTCTTTTTCATTAGTTCTGGCTTCTGGAAAACAAACGTACGGTTTGTAGTTTTCTCCAGTGCGCGAGAAGCGGTTTTAGCGCCGGTGTGTTATAGGCTTCGGAAAAGCCGCGTCTGAACCGTACCCAGCATCCCTTACTAACTTTGCCTGGTAAAAAACCATCATTGATACACATTTCACCATATAAAAGACATTTGTGAACACTGTCCAAACAAAAGGTCAGAAAGCTCTGTTTTTTTGACAGCAATGCATTTGCGGAATAATTTAAAGAGAAAGCAGAAAATGATAAATGTCTTCAGAATGGTAGTGACGGCGAGATTTGATGCTTAACAGGACGACGTATACCAAGGGTTTATATTACACATTTCTATCGTTAGAAGACCGCGAAGATTTTCGCGTTTGTTGTAATATCTTAAGAACCAAAGCGTATCGTACGCAATATAGTAGAGGTTCGTTGCAAACAATAGGGAAACACTCAAAGCAGTAAGCTTTCTAGTCACGTGATTGGGATCAAACGACAAATCTTTTTGGCATTCTTTACAAGCATATTGCTGCAAAACATCATTAAACAGCACATTTGTTGTTGACCGCATTTCCGATTCTGTGTTTAAGTTGTGATCCTAAACTTTCAATTTAGATTTTTGGAGGCAATCTCAGTCAGTAGGTCTCTTTTGAGGTGGTTTTACAGAGTGCTCGCATTTGCCTATCACAGAGTTTCATCAATAAATGAAACTCCTAAGTGTTCCCTGTCAAGCATCCCAAACACGATAGAGGTGCATTGTTTTCTATGACTTCAGCACCTGGAGGAAATACTGAGGGCATTTGGTTACTCCAAAAGTGGTTGTTGTAACAGGTTGGAAGCTTCTAGAGTCGGTCTTCTAAAGGGGGATGCAGGCAAAATAGAGTGATCACTTGAAGTTTGTATACAACTTTTGACTACACCCACGTACTCGATCTTGAAATCTCTTCAGTTGAAGACAGCCGCCAAAATGTTATCAGCGATAATGCAACCCATGCGGTAACAACCACGCTGTGAATTATATCAGATACAAAAAAGCTGATTGGTACAGCTCGCCAGTGATAACGTTAGGAGTTGTGCGCCGATGAAGGCAGACTGATCTTTCTCATGTTCATTTAGCAGATTCCGACAGCTAAAGCGCGCATGTCGACAAGCCGCCAAAAACGTTTGAGCTAAGTGATCGAACGCCGGTGGTGCCCAATGTCTTCGGGGGAAGAAGATTCAGCGCTGAAATCTGGCACTCAGCAGCCAACCAAGCTACTATGAAACCCTTCTGTGGTTGCTTGGGTATGACTATATAATTTCTCACTTGTGTGCTCGACTTACTTCATTTGCAACACTTGTCACAAGGAATACATATTTTCCAGTACACAAGTCCAGTGACTGGTTAAAATACTCTTTGTTAAATAAAACTTTTCGGTGCTTATTCCAAGACTTTTTGAGAAGTGTTGGCGTTAAATAGTGTAACTATGTAAATTGCGCTTCACAGTTATTCTCGTCACACAGAAAAGTATCCGTTTTGTGTCCGTAGACAACATACACAAGTGAATGTGCGCATTTATGGTATGGTAGATAAAGGACTATTTCTTATCAACAAACGGCGACCCTATTTAACTACCCAACTGCTGTGCAAACTTCCCAGGTGGTTGTTATGTTAGTCCTCTCACGTAATCGTGGTTAGTGACGTGTCATAGTTAGAAAATTGGAGGCTTGGTAGTTAACCGATGAAGACTCGAAACGACTCATCCGCACGAAAGTCCTAATTTGATAGGCACAGACAAGTAGGACGTCATTTTATTTGTTTAATGATTTCAGATCTACGATATGCAAAGTATCCAACCATCCGCAAACATCAACAAATTGTTAGACAAAATCTTAGCTTAAAAGTTCACTTAAGGTCTACTTTCCAGAAAGTAAGTCCAAAAGTCCCACCCAGAGTCTAGCCCGCCAGCTGCAAAAATTGGTCTTCGTGTCACAGCATGGAGCTGATAACCACAACGTTTGCGTTACTGTTTACCTAAACCCATTTGATGCGTTTACTTTTACGGTTCGTGTAGTTGGAACTTTTCGGTACACCGCTTCTTCCTTAAGCGAGAGTAATTCTCGAAAATTGCAAACCACCAGGCGGAAACCCAAACTGATGTCACCCACATGTATTGTATTTCTGAATGGTTTGATATTCCTTTAGTTGAAGGAATAAGTGTTGTAGATTTGGTGATTAACCAAAACGCTTGCAGTTTTTAACCACGAGACTGCCTGAAGCATGAGTATGTGGGTTTAAAAGCGAGGTGATTTCACACATAAAGGTGAATTATGGACGCAGTGGATTGGAAGTAAACCCACACAATTTTACAACTCAAAATGTGTTTAAAACTTGTCCGCTACATTGCACACAATAATATTTTTGACACAGGTGTTGCACTTTAGCATCTGCTTTCAAGTTGAAACCGTGAAAATTCGGCAGTTGTGTTTAGAATGATAAAAGGTTACCGTATCCTATCCCTTCAGCAAATTTTAACAATAATTGTACAATGGCCTCTATTTGGAGATGTTTTTCCTAATTTTTCAGCAAAAGCTAAAAATTTACATCCCTGCTTATATTATGGGTGTCTCGCTCAAACTTCTTCACAGTGCACGACATACGCAGAGACTACAAAAGCAGGACATAGTACGTGGTTTCTGCGGTGCACCCGCTCTTGCGTTTGGAGTGACTGCGCGCTCAGAGTTGTTTGAAAAACATTTTTTACCAAACTTATGCAGGGTTAATAAATTGATCTGCTGTAAAAAGAGGGCCCACATCCACTTTATGCGTAGTTCAAATATATTATGGCAACATAGGGTCCACAATATACCAGAATTTAGCGGTGAGTACATATTATTCGGTTAGGTATAACATATTTTAAATGACTCCACGGAGTCTCAAACGAGCTTTGCTAATTTACGCTTGAGGATCTCTATCACGGAAGTACGTTGCATAAACTTAATTCACTGGGTGCTAAACTTCCGGGTTTCGTTCATCTCGTTCTGTCTTGATGATAAACCACTCAGTGACTCAGCCTACTGTAAGTTCGAAGCCAAACTACCACAATATGCTCATCACCGTCACTGAGATCATGACACCAGTGTTCAGTACCGATGTTTCGCTGCCGTAGAGCGCTGATTAATTTCAAACCCTTATTGCGGAAAAGGGAATAAAGGTGGATTGAAAGAGACTTAGTGCAAGCTTACTAGAATAATTTTGAAGTGTGTACACCTCTAGACACTCATTCAGAAAATCTGAATAGAAATAACAACAAGAACGCCATTGACATTGATAGGCAGCAATAATTTGTAGAGTCTCCAACCAGGCACAGTGGGGATCACGCGGTCCGCATTCTGGAAGGCGAGTGGCACCGACAACACCCAGATGTTTCGTAATCTCTTTCAAACCCCCCTACCAGCCCAAAGTGACCCACCTCTCTGCTTCCGCCACTTTGGTCTGGACACAGAAAACAGCAATCCTTTCAGCAAACGATAGTACTGCATGAAAACAGCCTGCAGTCAGCACACATTTTAGGCCATCGTTCGTACGTACAGAGTCCACTCCATGCAACCACCTGATTGAGTCTCAGATGCGCTATGCCTTTCCACTTGTCCGTTCAGTTCTCCGGCATTCACAACGACATCTGAGCCTTTAGCTCGCCACAACAGGGCATTAAGGGGGGCGTAAAATTTGTCTTTGATGGTGTCAGAGTTACAGTTAGCTGGGGCGTAAGCACACATGACAAACAGACATCAATCAACTTCCCGCTTGTGAGGCCCTTGCACAGACGGCGACAGACGGAGGGCACAGAGGTAACCATCAATGGTTATCAAGTCCAGCAGGGATCGTTCTGCCCGGTGACTGGGGACGCTACTAACCCCTGCATATCTTGCCACAGAAGCCTCTGACTCACCAGAGTTGCATAACCGGAAGCGAGTGCAAGTGCTTGCAAGCAAGTGCTTGCAAGCAAGTGCTTGCATGTTGAATTCTTGTTTCTGATACACAACACATATCAATGACAAGCGAGTCCAGTGTGAAAGCAAGAGTAGCTTGTTTCTTGCTTGCTTCACAGTGCGGACATTGAAGGCGGCCAGATAGACTGGGCGCCGACGCTTGAAGATTGATTTCGATATGCCTGAAGATGTCAACGCAGGGTAACGCGCAGATGTTGCTTGAAAAATTATTGCAGGACGAGTGGAATCATGGATCCCAAGTGCTGGGCATACAAGGATAGATTTATTAATGAAGTGGGGAGAGGGGGAAGAAAGAGTATGCGGAAGAGGAAGAAGGGAAGCCTCACTAGTAGCATGATTTCGCTTACACACCCTGCTGTATGCTGTGAATAATGTGACTCGGGCGATGGAAACACGCGACGGCCGATTTGACGTAAGTTCATATGTATGTGCGCAATTGGTGTTTGTACGTGGGTTTGGATGCAGCCAGGGAGGACGACTAGGGTCCTACATCAAAATCTTTGGCTTAAAATGCCTGACTACATAGCAGCAGCTTTCGGAGGGAAATGCAAAAACATCACCGGGTTTACGGGACAAGTTGTTACATATGTTCAAATACTTAACCTGGAGGACCAGGACACCGTGTTTGTCAGACCTTTAACCATTGTTCAACCTGGTATGGGAGACTCTACCAGCACTGCGCGGACACTACTTAGTATGGCTGAATGGGCCACGGAGGTAGACAAACCCACAAACTACGGTAAGATCTAGTCCCTTCGTGACGCTATGTCCACTGAGCGGAATTATTTAAATGCGGCAGGTTTTGCTGATCCTATTGATTTGATTCAATATTTTGTACTGTTTTAATGGGTTTAGAATATTCTGTTCGTCCAAAACTTGAATATAAAAAAGGACATTATTTTTCGTTAAAAAGATTGAATGTCATGTACTGTACACTATAGAATATTCAAAGTCAAAACACAGGGTTGTAGAATAAGTTGTAATCCGAAGTTTTGGTTGCCTGAGCAGGTTTTTTCAGGGATTTCTACAATTTCTACAAACGCAATCGAAACTTTGGATAACAATGACTAATTTCACAACGCTCTGTTTTGAATTCAAAACTTCCATGATAGCTTTTCTCCTGATTTTGTTTTAAAGCCCTTGATATCAATGATCTTTTTTCTTGGTTAAGGCCTGTTTTTGTACTCACTTCCGTATATTATTACAGAGCTTTCAATTAAATCGGAAAATTTAGGTTGAAAGGACTTCCCCAAGATAACAAGGTCCCAAGTATGATGTCCGTTCACAAATTTAAATGTCTTAAACTGTTGGTTAATTTGTTTTCATATGAATGAGTGAGTCGTCCAGTTTTTTTCGTATTCTACCCTGGTAGTTTTTGTAACGCCATACGGAGTTGTTTGTCATATTGAAGTGCTTTCAATCAAAAGACCTGGCTGTTCATTTATCCCGAAATGTATTGTTTCCTGAATTATGGAAACATCATTCAAAAGTAAAACACAACTAGGATTTAAGAGATTGCTGATGGCCAGTTGCAAACTGTCAGTTAATTTGTACAGTAAGAACCCACTGTTGGAAATAACACAACCAATGAACGTGCGACTAACCAGGTTTTCCGGTAAACAAAACTCTGAGGCTGGCTTTTGTCAGTCTGTCTGCTCTGCAGTTTATCCACTCTCTAAACGGCTCCGTTGTCGTGCTGTAAATATTGTACTAGGCTTTTGTAAATACGGAGATAATCGGACTGGAAATATAGAACTGGGTACAAAAGGTACAATCTGATGAAGCATTTGTTAGACACGTTGCGCTAGAACACAGTGTAGATAAAACTTTGTCCGGTTTTGAATTGTGCACTTTGTTCCAGATTCATAATTGCTGATGTGCTGGTACATTCTCTAAAGTGGACCTAAGATAGGGGAACTGTCAGCATCAAGTGTTCAAGAATGACGTGCTTGTGGCTGTGGCGAGAACCATATAAGCAAGAAAATTCGAGGGGATAAAACATGTTAGATCCATCTAAGTTGTGGAAGATGATGTAACTCCAAGAAACAACATACAGATTTTATTGTCTAACTTAGAAAGGTTTCACGTCATTGATGTTGACCGAGTTTTCTAGGATAAGCACAAACTGGGCGCTTTAAAAACACCTATTTGCGGTATTGAACTTTTTTCATGTGACCGCCAATTGTGTTATACGGCAGAGCGCAACTAAACAACTGAGTTTCCCCGAGAATATTAGCGTTCCGTTTGAGCACAGCACAAAACAAATGTAAATTGTTATGCTCTTGGTTTGCGCAAAATTATCCTTCGCTTATGAGAACTGCGTTTGTAATTTAAGCTTTCATTTTAGCACTCCTGTGAGTAACTCAACTTGGTCCTACTGGTCCCTAGGCACAGTCAGTAGTACTCACTTTCGAGATAGACTACGGATCCTAGGGATTTCACTTCACTTTGGATTTCGGATGTCACCACCAATGTGACGAAAGTATAAAATGGCAATTTACCTTAAATTTGTTGAATCCAAAAACTAATAATTTGATGAACGATTCGTTAGATAGTTTTGTTGGATGTAATTATCCTGTTTCTCGGTCGTCTTTGCTTGTTCAACTCTACGTAACTAACTGTTGCATGTCTGGTTTTGTGAGGCCCAGGAGGCATACGGGCAGAGATTTTTCTACTCGCTGTATAAGAGGATTTATTGGAGGATGAATCGAAAGCAATACGCTAAAGCAAAGTTCGGCAGATTCAAACCAGATTCTTTTATTGTGAGCTAGCCGAAAACGAAAAGTTGGTCGCCTGTGGCTTTAAAAGTGTACTTTCACTTAGTCAGCAGAATGTTGAGCCGTTTATTGTGAAAGTGAACAACGGGAAGACAAAGATCCACTACCTATTGTAGTAAGTGTTTAAAAGATGTCGTTTCCGGGTTTTTAACCATGCTGCATGCTCTGATGAGGTTTGTCGAAGAATCGCTATTCCGTGCACTGACCGATCAAAATGAGGAGTGCTGTTGTCTAATAAAATGGCACGCTTTCATCATTTTACCGTTCACTGTCCTGTATTATCGTTCAAAAAATTTCCGTTTGGAGGCGAAAATCTTACAGGGTGAATGGTGTAAGCATCGGTACACGTGCTTAGTAATCAAGGGACTAGAGGACGATGTCCGTCATTCTCACAGCCTGTTGGGGGTGCTAAACGAGAGTGTCATCCTTCTTGCGTATTGGGTGAACCAGTTCCTCAGCGCATACAGAAAGCGGTATGACATAGGCTCCACAGTGTCTATATTGCAGAAAATACGAGAAAAGGTGCGTTAAATGATCCAAGCAATGACGAATGCCATTTGAGCCAACTATTTGTGATGAAAGGGGACAAACAGTGCCTGATATCTAAACCATTTTGGCATCCGGTTTTGTAGTGTTTTCTGGTTCACCCTCACCATGCACGGCAAAGTTGTTTACCTAGTCTTTGCAGAACAACAAATGGACGCCCCCTTTGTCATTTAAGGGGAAATTGTAAAGCAACTTCAGATACTTCACAGTTAACTTCTGCGCATAACGTTTGATGACTAGACTTTTAGGTCTACTACATGTAGGAATCACCAACGACTCAGCGAGTTGGATGTCACCTTTTTTCATTTCTTCCAAGCTCCTCAGTGTCCCGATAAATATTTCCAGTCCGGCCACAGTTTAATCAGCAAATTACTTGCATTGTTTTTGAGCTGGAAAAAAAGATGCACAAACACTTCAACATTTAATAACAAGGAGCCAGAGAGAAGTGTGGTTTTTCTTGGAGCTGGATGTTCCAGCTTGACCGGTTAAAACTTGAAATGCCGGTTTTAGCACCAGAGTTCTATTCTATGCACTTACGTATGTTAGAATGTAAGGAGTTCAAAACAGCCTGGTTGGTAGCATATTTGCCCACAGATACCTTGAGTGTGGCTTTATCGCTATTACTTATCCATTTGCACGGACGAAAACTGAACAGTTGATCGACTAACATAAGACTCAGAACAGGGTCAACCGGTATTAGACAACAGGCGAAGTTGAAGATCTTTCTAGCGACCGTTATGGTTATTATTCCTAGAGATCCATTGCAATTGCAAGTTTTTTCTCAAAGCAAACACCAGTTAGAAACCTGAGGTTTGTAACTTGGGGCAAACTTCATGATTCTGCTCTATTTTACTGGCAGCTTTCGAAAGGGAACTTAGTTGCAGCTTGCATTCATGCCGTAGTGAACTTGCTAGAACAACTCCTTGAAGTCTACGTATAACACATTATCGTCTACGCGATACGTATCAAAAATCTAGGGAGAGCTTTCGTCGCACCTGGTCCCGAATACAATCGTTGGGAGAGGAGCCCGACAATATCTAGTTGCGTAAGTAAACGCATGTAGTCTAACAGTCCCACCTTCAACGTAATGCAATCAGCAGCGGTACAAACAAGAAAACGTAAGAACGGGTGGTAAAGGATGCGACTTCTCCTTCAACTAAACAAGATAATAGAGCCAGAAATAACATTTAGCACTGGTTGGCGGCTAACACGTCAATTTAGCGAAATGCGATGCCTTTGATGCAGTGTTTACCAGTTGGACATTATCTGATTTTCTGATTCAGGGATTGGATGTTCCTAAGTATGAACCGTTAAGGACTCCTCTTCCACTCCAAAAACACTACCATTTTTAACACAGTTGGAGACATTTAGTTACTGACTTCTTACCCAATCATTTTATTAGGTTGTGACTTTTTGCAAACCAAAAACTTCACCAGCTTGGACAAACTGGCCTGCGTGCTTTTGCTACCTGTGAAATTTGTGCTCAAATCTAACGTCAAACACTCCCCTTTTTGTTTTGTTTTAAGAGTAAACTAGATGTCAGTGTAAGCCACACCAAAATTGTTCAGCAGGCTCGGACAATGTATAGATATCTCGTTTACGCTGTAGGCATACTGTATAAACTGCTTAATGAGAGCATTGTTTTTGCCTGTAAAAGAAAATACCAAAATAATTGAAGGCAACATTGTTGTGATGTCATTTATTGGCAAATAAAAATTTTTAGTAAGGCAGAAATGAACTGCGTCGGTGCAGAATGACAATTTCTAACACACTGATGCTAACACTGTTGCAACGACACCCCGCCAATTTAAAAAGTTATTCTCCCTTTAACGTATGCAGAACAATTTCACATAAGAAGGGGCATCAACACATAAACTATAATATATCATCATTCATATATTTAATTTGGTTGTCCTCTTTGAACTATTTCTCATGCTGCTGGTTAATAAGTTTTCTTTGATCATTTTCATCATTTTCAACATCATTTTCGTCATCCTCCTCCTCAGTTTTCAAATAACGGTAAGGAAAGGTAAAAACTTTAAGGCAATTCTGAAGACCATACGGTTAAATGGTGGGGCAAACGCGACCCAAGATTATTTTGGTCCTTAGTTGCTTGTTATGGCAGGGGCCGTATTACATCTGCTTCCTGTCAGTCTTTGGATTCCCAATTCCTAAATTAGGATTTGGCTGCGGGTGTGCCATTCACCTTATCAATTTTGCAGAATTTTCAATGAAGCTACTCCTGCGTCCTTAGATGACCTAGAAGACACAGCTTCTTAGTTCTGGCGAGAACATCTGGGTACCCCGAAATGTCCCGTTTGCTTTGATATGTACTCTTAGCTTAAGTTCTGAAGGAGCAAAATGAATAATTTTAACCCTAAATATTGCATCTGTTTTGCTCAGGAGACCACTAGTTCTTAAATCTGACATCAAGCTAGCTCTGATTAACTTTGCAACCAGAGGGAAAGTTTGAAGCCTATTGATATTGCAGCAAAAATCGTAGTGTTTGGCTTTCTGTTGGGCATCACTCAAAAGAGGCCGCCGTCAGCTCCTGCATTTTTTGTTTAGTCTGCTCTTGCCAAGCATTATGCATTGATCGTGCGACGAGACGTTCGTTGGACACAGTCGGACAACAAAATCTCCTGACGGCGATTGTAGGATAGGAGATGCAAATGCGTAATATCCATCCCTAACCAGTCATATCACCGATAAAAGTTTCGCATTCAAGGTAATTTAGCCGTTACCCCTGGACTAACCATCACTGATGCTCTCTGCACTATTGTTAATTGCACAACCGTTTGCATCTGGGTCCGGAATATATTTATGTGACTATCAAAAACGATATCCCCTGCAAAACCTGTCCCACAAACAATGACGTTGCTAGACACCATAATCACAGACCTATGTAGCTAACTTCTGATGCCGAAAAGTACTTACCGGTAAATGTCACACTACGTAGGGACGTTGCCTGTGAGGTCATACCAAATATGCATATGTTGACGAGTTACACCAACCACAGACGACAGTTTCATTCCCTACCATCTTAGCTTTCAACGCCTACTATGTGTAACGACCAAGGTCCCAAATAAACTTATTTTTATTGACATGTCGCTGAAGTGGAATCTAAGGAAGCTATGCAGATGTAAGGATGAAGCGCTTCATATAAGAGCTTGCATTCGTTTTGCACCTGACAGTGCATAAACACCAAACAATCCGTGGGGTTTGTAAACACTATTGACACTTTTCAGCATCCGCCGCTTATTATTACAAATTCCGAATCATAATTTTTTCCAGCATAGCTCCATAATCGGGGGAAAGCGGGTTTTGCGCATTACTTTGAGTCACATCGTTTGCAAGAATTCCGCCGAGTCGGGCATCAAATAAACCTCTATTTGACCGACCACATCCTGTCCCTAATAATATGTTCCGACTTCACGACTTCCTGTTACACATAGAAGCACTTATTCGTTAAAGCATATCACATTTTTTAATGAATTCCAATGAAGATCAAAGAGTGTTTCTGGGAGTTTTCCTGCTTATTTGATCTTACCGGATCCTGCAATTAATAGGGTTGCCTTCGTCGATTTTTAATGCAGTCATACGTATCCGCTTAGCATATAGTATTTTCAATACTGCGGTACATAGATACTAATACCGGCAGAAGACTTCATTGCAGTAGATGTCATTTTTATCTCCAGAAAAACTAGTTGATGTATGACAACCTGAGAATTTTCGGAAATATTTTTCACTGTTTGCGGGTCTAGAAATTTGTATTTCACCTTCCGTAACAATACAAAACGCAACTACTAAGTCTCTGATCGGTGGCCAAACAATCTATGACTCCCGGCTTATTAAAAATGAAGGGAACGGTTAAACGTTTCGAAGCTGGGTGTCTTCACGAGTGCTGGCACTGCTTTCCGCTTCGGTAGCATGAAGAGTGACAATCAATTTTCTGCGCACGTTTCGTATGCAGCCCAATTCCTGGCAGTAGAAAGCAGCGTAAAACCATCCGCAACGTACCTTCACTGCCGCCGGCCTATCAAATGATTTCGGTACAATAATCCACTCTCAGAACAACAGAATAGAAAGCATAGCCACCAAGAACTTTATGTTTACCAATTTTGAGAATCCCTTTAAACAACATAAACTTATTTCGTACCCACGGAACTGGTTTTGCATAAGGATATACGATTACATTTACATATTTTACGAATTTTACAAAAGCTCAATCACATTAAATTGAAGATTTCACAATATTTTGACATAAGTCCCGATAAAGTTCAATAAATACTGTACTCTAGTCAATTTGTGGGACATTTTCTTTGCTATTTTATAAGGGTTTTGCATCTAACCGCAGTCCAAACCTTTGAAAATAACACTCTTAGTCCTTCTATTCCTACGCATGCCACAAAGTCTGGTCTTATTTAGGAATTGCGAACTTACAAACATGGTGTACATGCCCACTCTCTTCACTGTTACAAGTACTCAAAACAAACTGCACATGTTATTCCGCGTGGCACGGTTACATAATGGCCAGGTGATAAGATTTGTCCATCCATGCTCCTGCACCGGGTTCCGGTTTGGCAACAAGGGATAAGCTGTTTCTCAGGGTCCATTTATTGATTGACCGCGACCTAAACCGCGATAGCTTGCAACTGAGAGATTTATTTTACTTAAATAGGCAGACGCTACTGTTTGCGGAGCTGTTATTCCGTGGATTCAAGATCAGTTTGCGTCACATGTTGCAGAACCGTCCCAAAAAGTGAATTATTACATTTTTTGTCTCTTTCGGAATCACTGCACTTAGTAGATTAGATTAATTAATTAAAAACGTGGCGATGACTAGCTCATAACTCATCAGAACGCTTACAAAATATAGTTCTGTATAATTTGCGGGTATCGTGTCCCTCAGCACACTTAAACAGTCACACTTAAGAGCATAAATCTTGTATTCACTAGCATAAAAATTAGCCACCATTGCCACATTTCGTAAGATAGTATAAGAATGAAATCAAATAAAAGTTTATTTCAAATAATTGATTTTCCACAAATTTAAATTTGTTATTCAAAAATTTAAAAATGGTTGGGAATCCGTTTTTACCAATTGATTGATGTTGGCTTTACGGTGGTCTACGTTACAGCCTTTTGCATCTTGTTGTACTCAGCCTTTAAGAGAACCAACCCACTCGGGGAACTGCCGCTCACTTGAAAAGAAATAATATAGCGGAAAAGGAAATAGTAATACAACCTTTATAACTGAAAAACAAACATATACGCTTTTCACTACTGTTTATAAAGAGCCTGTCTCTCATAATTCAAGGTTACTAGACGTCTACATAAAACTTATCAGTCAGACCCGCTGAAAATAATTATATTTTAGCATAAATGATACCTGGTTGTTTTCTGAAAGGCCTGTTCCAACCACCTAGTGGCTCAAGTGTCTTGGGGTGTTGGCAAAAAAAGCAACTTACATAAGTTTAGTAAGGAATCCCAACCACTGAATTTATGCAACAGATATGGAAGGAAACAAACAGTAAACTCAGCGTGTGGGTTCGTCTATGTACAAGTAACTTCAAAACTTTCGAAGCTTGGTTTCTTCTCAACGTTTGCTTTGATATCAGGTGCTAAGTCTTTTCAAATAATAGGTGATTATTTTCAGTAGGTTGAAGTCTTTGTTTATTTATTTTACTGCAAATGAAATAAAACTTTAAAGGCAATCCAATTATATCGTCCGAAGAATTAATTAAATCCGTGCATAAAGTTCTCACTTGATAGAGGGACCATATCAGCAGTTCTAAAAATTTAATTAAAAACACATATATGCTCAGAATAATGCAGAATTTTCATATTGTTGGACAAACCAGTAAAACTAAGGGGCTGTTTTGGTCAACTCACTCCACCACATAGCACATTGGGCTGGCTCCGGCAAGCCTGTAATAAGTACATTTGTGTACAAGTTGCCTTTTAAAACCAAAGGCACGACCACAGACCACCCCCAAAGACCGTTGCACTAAACTCAATAAGCGGTACTGCCGAAACTAGCTTTAGTAGAAAAACCTAGCTGCACTGCTGGGAGGAGAGGTTTGTTTCGCAAGTTTATACTAGCGCGAACGGTTGATAGGGGCGCAATAAAAAATGGTCCGCAAGTTATCACTAATATAAATAAGTGATACTGAGTTAGTCAGTAGTTGCTAATTCACTCTTTTGCCGTGCACCACCAACTATTTCATTATAGGCAAATCTGTAGACAAATCTAAGGACGCAGTGGGCAAGATTTTTCCAGTTTTCCTGCGTTTAGCAAGCCTAAAGCTGATAGTGGTACCTTTTTAAGAGACTCCTAAAAGTCCTTCTTTAAAAAGACCGGTAAAATTATTCAATAAATTTGCAAATTAAACTCACATGTTGGACCAGCGCATAGCACTTATATGAATAAAGTTAAAAGTAAAATTAACCAAATGGTCGCCGCAAAGTTTTTAAACTGCTATCACATGATCCGGCTTAAGAATGTATTAATTTACTCAGATATACTTTGTTGTGCACGGAGAAACTTGAAGCAAGTTGTATTTGATTTGTTGTCCACAAATCTATTTTAAAACAAACTGAGTAGGGAAAGGACGTGTTATAATATCTATCCGATGCCATTAGAAGGAAAATAAGTATTAAAAACTAACCAACCGCAGGGACAGAAAGTCGCCACATCATATTGCGGAAGCCATAACTTGTGGTCCCGATGTGTTTGCAGTTATTTAATTCGAAGAATGATCAGCATTAGCAAAAATCAGTTCTTTGAGACAAACGTAAGTGCAAGTTCAGAATGAATCAACTGTGATATACAACTGCAAAGCCGGGCTTACTGGTGTTACATTGATTCAACAGTGAATGCATATTACAAATGTTGTTTATAAATAATGCTTAAGCAGCAAATGAACGTTTTGCCTATGAACAGCCTAATAATATTCTCAATGGCTGTCACGTTTTTGATGCCGCTTGGAGAAGGTCTGCGCTAGAGATTTTGGAAATTGCTCGAATTCTATTCGATTTTGTGACGTGTGGTTGGAAAAATTTAAAAGTATAAACTTTTGACAGGTTTTTGTTACGCAGCAACCACCTGAAGCTTGGATTTTACCTCAAAATTTATAGGCTTTGTCTTTTCTGAAATGCTAGCCGGAAACTCACTGGCTTTCCTTTCACCTGAAATAGAGTTCCTAATTAACTGCCAAGTACAGTGCCCAGGTGATAAAAAAATAAGAGATATTTAAATTTAGGTGCCTTTTCTCCACATTTTAGTTAAAGTGCAAGAAACTATAGTATTAAATGGGAAACGTCGGACCCTTACTGGTTCTTAAATGTTCAATTTTATTGGTCACATAAGTGTAAACATAGAGTTCGGTTTTTTAATACTTCATATGCATGAGCCTATTATGCAAGTATTCGAATCCCAGAATATTTGTACTGCATTTTTTGGGCTTATAACTAGATTGACTTTGCTTGGCCAATTTCAAGTGATTTAAAATAAAAGGTCGTTGGCGCGTAAAAAATTCCTCGAAGGTCATAACATAGCGCCCGGATCTTTGATGAATGTCCACAACGATTTAAAATTCAAACCTTCCGAATTCAACCTTTGCCTGTGGGCGATTTGTCACCAAACATCCAGGAAATATTGCACTGCATTGTCATCATTTACTGAGAGTAAACTAAAAACGTCACACGCTTCTCAAATTTAAACTCGTATGTTGAATTTGTCATTAGTAAAACCTATTAAATTATCGTGCACATTGGTGCTTTATGTGCAATACCTTTAGTGTAATCAAGAACTATTTTTGTAATGTAGCTTTGTCAATATTTGAACCCACATTTTTATGTTATTTTCAATTGTTGTTTTGCAATTGTTTCTAGTTTGCATGCAACTACATCGCTTTTTGTTGGGCCACTTTAGGCCGTGACACCGCAAATTGCGTAAGCATCTGCGTGCGGTCGGTTGCACACTGTTGGGTTGTGGTCAGAATCCGACAGAATAAAACCGTTTTCGGTGCGATACGCATAGTACAATTTTACACTTGCCTTCAGTACAGTACTTAATGTGCCAAAGGACTGGTTTGTGCGTTCTTTTTCAGGTAGACGTACAGTGTTACACAATGGACAAATAATGTTCACAAATGCGCAGAATTACACGACAGAATTCAGAAGATTCTAACCAATATTGTAATTGCTGGTTTCAACCACTTTCTCTTTACTTACGGCTCGGAATAGGCCCAGTGCCATATGGCAAAGCTGTGAAAAAACGTTTATTCTGTAATGCCTCAATAACAGTCGTTGTTAAAAGCTTTATGAACTTCTTGAGAGGTAAGGTGAAAATACACAAGATTAAGTCCTCAGTGATCACTTAACGCCTGTTTGGCTTGCTAATCTGAGCCAGAAATGATACCAAAAGCTTTTTAGCTAAATATTTTCATGTAGCGCAATAGACTACCGTTAAAACAGTGTATGACATGCCCAAACATGTGATTTTTTGGCCCTAAGCTTGTTAGCACTGTTTGCGCTATAATAAAGCCTTCTCCGATTTAAAGTCTAATTGTAAGTACAAGACAATTGCAAACTTCCGGACAAGTAGTTCAAAATGACTGCGCTACCTCCATTTACCAAATCGCAATAAGGGTGAATAAGAATAACTGATTACCTTTAGTTTATAATCACTTGTATAACATTGCCTGACCAAAGAACTTAATATGCGTTAACACTAATTTAGTACTTGTTAGTAGTTGAAAAGTTATTAGAGAAAACAAAAATGTCCTTACGTTAATTACGGAACACTAAGCCAGATATTTTGCATGAGTGTATAACACATGGGAACAACTCACGGTATGGTCGATTCTTGTCACTCTCTAAAGAAGCCAAAAATAAAATGAATATCAAAACTCTAGTACATTCTCATAATAAATAACTCCAGATAAAATTGGTATGCAGATGGTTAAAGTAACCATTTTCTTGTTTTACTCAGAGAAACCATTGGAGTGTCGGGATTGGTCTGAAGACACTGCATCATTCGCACATGCCAAGTGCACTACTACTTTCACTGTAAAACACTACGGAAACACAGATTTCCAATTCATTCACCGCAATATTCCTATTTTCGTGCACTGGAAACATTGTCTGCAAAACGTATCGAAAACTATTTTGATGCCCGTTGACTTACCATCATAAGAGACTGAGATTGTTGTGGATGAAAAATAGTAACCGCCGTAGATTACCACTGCAAATCTAACAACAAGTTATCCAAAACTCATTTTTTAAGAACGTGCATATTGTTTACGATTTTCCACCTCCACAAGAGCATATTTAGGTAATTTTGCGGCTACTTCGTTCGGAAGCTTTGCTAAATACCACACGAAATAATCTTTTACGATAACTATTAGTCAGTATGTTGTTTGGACAAATGTTCTTATCAGACAACGTGTTTTATAGGCAACATTATCGTAAATACGTCATACTTGGGAAACTGTTCTCTTGACATAAGCAGCGGTTCTAGAGAATGTTTTATTCGGAATGCCTTCTAACGTATACGCACAAATATGACACGAAAGTACTTACACATTCTTGCACCTTGAAAGAATTTAAAAAAGACACCTCTGTTCTGTGTCTTCAGTTTTGTGTTCAAGCGCATCAGTAGAGTATGTAAAAAGCAGACTTGCTGAATGCATCTCAGCCAACATTGTTTTGGTTCGTTAAAGAATCTCTCGCCGTCTGGTAACCGAATGGCGCTAAATTGTTCTTATGTATGAGCACGGAATTCGAATGACTCAACTTTCTTATCCAAATTTCACAAGGAACTTCACGACACACAGCTCCACCGAAACCAGTTTTGCGCTAGCATTATTGACAAACGTCCAGTAAAACAGCACATACGGGCCACATGACGGTGAGTGAACCTTGTGTCATCCAAATGAATCACTGACCTTTTCACCTTGTGAGATGCAAAGGTTATTTCCTGCGCAAGCTGTGTGCAGTAGTACATCTCAATTTATTTGTAGGTTTACTAGTAGCGAGGTTACAGCTGGATGAATCTTTGGTCTGTGTCACTACCAGTTCCTAAGCACGTATTTCATGTATTAGGTAATATACCGTAAAAATTGATATGCTTCTAGAGTGGCTTTACCATAATCAAATTGGAATATTTATAAATATATGCCCTGCACTCATTCATCAGCAATTCAGCATTGGGTGATAGGGAACCCAATAGTACGACAGTCGATGTTCAAGGGTTGTTTTGTACAACTTCTAAAACTATCCAATTAATTTCTCGGTAAATGACAAATAGCCAAAATTTTGGATGCCATGAGTAAACGACCACTGACAAAATACCAAAGCCTACGAATGGCTAAAATTTAGGTAACTGTTTACCTTACTCTGCCCTGATCAAAAGAACCCAGTTGCTACCAGCTGAGAGCATTAGGGCAATGTTGATATTGGCTACATTAGTGTTTGTAATTTATGCCACTTTGCTTTACTGATTACATTTTAGATCGTAAATTGTGAATGGCAGGGTGCAAAATTCAAAAACAACCCTTTTTGTGAGATGCGCAAAGAAATAATACATTTTACCCCGAGCATGTTGGTTACTCATTGTTTTTCCTGCCTAAATGATGCGCAAATAACAAGGGCAGTGAAATCGCAAACGCCCATGCAAATGTTGTTCTTGCATGATGTTGATTACGACATTCTTCCTTAGGGGTTACAATATTCACTTCATAAAGCATATAGTACATAAAAATAGCTTTGAACTCACCTTTATTTCCTCTATTTGAGGTCAGCGGCGTAGCTTAAATCAAAAATGCATGTTGTTTTTATGTCACGCTGGAGCCGCGAGGAAAACATTCTTGAGTTATCACATTCTACTTCCGCCGTGGCTTTCACGCTTTATTATTGACGACAATAATCGTATGTGGGGAAATTTAATTTGTTTTAGCCAATTATACATACTACTTCTAGTGGATACTCTTCACTTTTTGGTGATATGCGCTTACAACAGCGCTTCATTGTAAGGGATGATCCCAGCCAATCTGTCTTCAAAGCACAATAAAATCACTTTAGAACTCCGGCAGACAAAAGTGCTAAATATGGCACTGACAGTTGTTGCTTAGGTGCTCAAGTCGAATTATTTTACTTTCTTGACTAAGGTAGATTACATTTAAAATAAATTGTTGTTAAACTGTGATTTACAGGCATAAATTCGTACTGGTTCGCCGCCTAGAAAATTAAAGTTCGACTATTGCAGTTAATCTGCGGAGATCATTACCATGTTCAAATACCTTACAATTGCAAATAATGCTTGCCTTGTTTAAAATGCTCAGATAAAAAAATATTAACAGCCGGTATCTCTTGGCACAATAGTTTTGAAACCTTGATATTATCAGCCACAAGCATAACTCCCTAATTTCAGCCGCGGTTCATCAAATAATTTATAATCCTACGTCATGAGCTTTAAAGTTTATCGATCGTCTAAATACTGCCTAGTTCCGTGGTTATCTGCCAATGTGAAAAATATTGCTAGCATGTTTTGACTGTTCCGTCAAAATCCGTGAACACGTAGAAGCTTATAATGTAATGAGTATTACTTGCAAGCACAATCGCCGCTGGATGCAGCGGACTTAATGTAATAAAAATTATTTTTGTCTATTGAATTTCACAGTAACCAACAGCGGACGTGTTTCTGCAAATTTTTGGCCGCTGGCCGTCAAACATCCATTTACCAGAATTATGAATTACCAAAAATCCAGACAGAAATAAATCAGAGGTACGGTATGTCACCGTATGTTTTTATAAGAGCCATGGAAAATATGCGGAGTGGTTTCATTATAATTTGAAATCGATGGAAAAGAAAACAGCTTAAATGTCATATTTTTGTGGCCTTAAATTGTCATTGAAATTGCTCTTAATTTAACTTTTTCGACCAACTTAGATTTAATTATACTATGGGTTAGTGCCCAGAAGCACCAACATGATAAAAACCGATTGCTAAAACTGTTTTACGATACACCTGAAATTGCAACTCTTCTGTGGCAGCAGGCTGCCTAGACTCGAAGCTACTAAGACGTTGCCATGTACTTCAAAATTACACCCGCCCTCCATAAATATTTTACGTTAGTGTTATACAGCATACAATGTTCTAAGGCAAACCATAGATGCATCATTGTTGAATAATTTATTCTAGCCTCTTTTTTCTTGAACATGGTAGTAGTGTCTAACAAGAGCGCTATCTGGGTTGCAGGATGGCTTACGAAGAACTGTTGTACCTTATCTACTTTACGTTAATATTTTGTATTGAACATCTCAGTTCCGGAAGTAGCAATATTACGGCCGTGATTACGGTTCTCAGTTTGCGAGTTTACGACATTTGAACATTTACATGCGTATTTCAAATCACGTATAGGTTTTAGACCAAAGAGTATCCCATCAAGTAGTGCAAACTCACCGAGAACACAAATCAGCATGGCATAATTCAGGAAGCTCATTCTGAAAGTAATTTCGGGCCAGGCGATCCTGGCTTTATAGTTAGGCACTGGTAAAGAAAAAAGATATTAACCTGCAAAAGCTGTATTTTAAATTAGGCCCGTAGAGTTATTAGCAAGGTTGCATAGGCCTAGACGACGCGTCTAATTCACCTCTACTCAAATAAGTTTACAGCCTATTACAACTGAAAATTACCAGCGGCCTAGATTTTATTCTCATTTAAATTCGCCAAGCATGTTGAGATTTTACTGGCTTAAATCAACAGTTAGTTAATTAATGATTTGCATTCAGCCTTTTAAGTCGATGGTGCCACGTTAGGTCAACCTTAGTGAGTTTGCTATCCAGGCAACGAAGAGGAATTCAAACCGTGTGCCGTACACGCAAGAAATTAAAAAAACATAGTCGGTTAGATTTAGTTTGACAGAAAACTTAACAGCTTTGAAGCACAAATTGCTCCGGTCGTCAATTACGCATCGGCTGGACGCCGCAGGTCATCAAACAATAAAAATTCATTTACTCTGAGGGATACTTATCCCGACTAGTTTTTGTACGCAGGAGCTTATCAGCTTTAGGCCACTTTAGGTACATTAGCACCGCATCTAATAATGCCGCGGTTTCAAAAAACTAGCAATCCACTCTACGATAACTGTTTATCAGAGGCAGTATACGTGCACCACAAATCTTCCAAATGTTTGGTTGTTCAGGAATATAATTCCATTGCAATATGTTAGACAACGAGTATGTCACAGGGAGGTCTGAATAGATAAAATGTTGTGCAAAAGTCAGAACAAGCAGTTGCGTTTTATCAGTAGTGTTTGTTTTTTGGCGATTTCCGGTACAAGTTAAACTTTGGCGTCAGTAAGCATTTTTTCAGATGATACTGTATGGACTGTTTCACCATCCCACTTACTGGTGGAACAAACGCGTGCATATTAATCCAATTCCTTAACTTAGTCTAATGACCAATGAACATTTGTGCAACAATTATTCCTTGACATGAATGTGGAATAATGACTCTAATCACAGAGCTACCTATTTAATTTCAACCCGCCTATGAGTTTACTTTATTTGTTCATCTTTGGTTTGAATGTGGGTTCACATTGCGAACTCTTGAGGTAATTCACGTAGATAATAAAACGCCAAACGCGGACCCGTCTGCGATGCACATTCAGTCGTATTTCACGTATTTCGTAAACTTGTTGGTGAATTTTTTTAGTGCGTACAAAGCACACTTGATCGAAACTGAGATGCTACTGACCCTCATAAAATGCATTTTTGCAGCAATTCTACCATCTTGTGCATGCATAGTTTCATCAAATAAAAAAACATTGCTGACTGTCGGAACCCATAACTGCAGGTAATCGACGTTGACAGTGAATATCATGCTTAATGTGCGGATAAATTTACTTTGCGCTCGTAAGTGTTGTCCACTCTGTAAACTCAGAGGCGGATGTTTGTGCTCATCGCACAACCAATTTCAGGTGTGTGCCACTCTGTTTGACGTTATGTCATTCCTTTGTTATTTTCGGCTGTAGCTTGGCAGTGGTTTATAGACATGGTTTGTAGCGGACTTTTGACTAAGGATACAGCTTTCGAACTAACGAGCATGTCCTCTTGTGCATCCCCACCAATAAAGGCTTGAACAGCTATGTATCCAACGGTTATCTTTATCGCTGCTACCATCACTTAAAAGCAAAACTCAAATGATAGCGCTTGATTAACATAAAATCATGAGGAGAAACATCTTAGTAATGGGAAAGAAGTAAGGTAAACGGTACCTTATTTTGACGGAGCACTATGTCCTTAAGAACGCCTGTCATGAATGAGATACCTGAAGATATTGTGGTACCATCAGTGAGAATGATCCACCGTCGCTTGCAAATCTAACTCGACGTAAGCTCAGAGCACGACGACAGACTAAACTTGGCTGGGCGGTCCAGCTTGAAAATGAATGCATTCACGTTGAGGCCGCCATTATTTTGCATCACATCGTAGTTGTTTCTCCTCCGAGTACCCTAAACTACCAGGGTTAACCTATTGCTCTTGAGGCTAGTATTTATTGTCTGGTATTCATTAACACTCCATTTTTTGCTCACTTGCTTCAGGCAGCTAGCTATTGTTATTCTACCAGACTCTGCTGAACAAATATTTGATAACCCATTAAGGGACAATTCTCACAACCATTAAGACCACCAGCTACGGCCAACTTCTTTTCTGTGACCAAATATCAGGTTTTCTAAATGCTCTGATGAACCAAGTTCCCGCACATGTCGTTTTCGAGGAACTGTACAAAAGGAGTTGGGTACACATTACTGTACTAAGCCTTTGAAAGCAACCTCAAAAGTTTTTGATGAGATGTATCAATGAGTAAAACCTTACGAAATAACACACATCATAAAAACAGGATGAATTGGGAGGGACACTCGGCTTTGCCTTTCTCGAGAACGTGATTATTAGTTGAGACAGCCGTCTTCACTATATATAAATGCGGGCTATAACTTATTTTGAAATTGCCTAAGATAAACGCTGTTGATAGGTTTCTCCATTTCAGTGACTTTGAGGAAGGAATGTGTTAGGTAGATCTACGAAGGCTCAGTCAAAATTACCAGACAAGTCTTTTACAAAAAAGCAGCAAGGAGATTTACGAATTCCAGGCTTTTCAGTCCAGTCTCGTCTCATTCGTGAGAATATAGCGGTAACGAAATACATTTTATTACACATGTAAAAGAGTGCCATCTGTTCCCGTAATAATATCCCCTATGCGTGCGCATAAGCCTTATGCCGAAGTGCACAATAGCTAGTCTGTTATGCAGGTCTTCATGCTGCATAATTTTGTAACTCTAACTGTGTAGGAACTGTTGCCTTGCCTTGCTGTCTCAACCACTGTCTTTCAAGCTTACTGCACTGTCACCATTTACAACCAACATTCCAAAGTTCACATGGTAATGCCTGTTTAATGCTGCTTGTTAAACTCTAGGTTAAATGTAACCGTGCACTGAGATTGCGCGGTTGAACTGTTTCTGGCTCATTAGGATAGTGCATTATATCAATGGCACGCTTTCCACTCCGATTCCAAAAATGCATTATGGATGGAGAAAAATGCTCTCATAAGCTGAGCAGGCACCAGCAGTTTATGTTTTCAGTTATTCTGTATCAGACGACATAGCGTTATTGCAGGCTGTTTTCATTACTTTCAACATGTCCTTTGGATTAACACACTGCTTCCTCTACAAAGTACTTGTGTCGCATTTTTCTCACACCCTATGAGTATCATGGATCAGAATATCCAGCCTGGGAAGTAAAAAATCAGGTAAACCTAAGCTAATGCATCGGTGCATTTCCGAGCCTCCCGTCAAGTATGTTCGTGAATCTGGAGTCTGAAGTTGACAGACTATTCCCCAAGAAAAAAATAGCGCCAATGTAAGCAAATTTATTTGACAAGCACTCCACTGAACTATTGCAACACGAATAAGAATTTTCATCTAGTTCGCACACCTTCACTCAGTGCTCAAAGGCGAAACGTGGCGACAAAAGTGGCACTAAAACGTGTCATGGTCATTCCGAGAATTAAGTGCAAGTCGTAACACAAGTACGTTCATTATGCGTACCTTGTGGTGTGATCACCTAGATCTCTTTGCTTATGAATATTTTATGGCGTTAGTACGCTGTTCGAAAAATGTTTCAACGAGTGACATGAGAAGTTCTAACGGCCAACCGCCTAAACGCACGGTTTGTTTTGATAGATATAACACGGCGAGCTTTATTTCTTTTCCAGCTTTATGGAAGGCTGTGAACCAAGTGTTGGAATAAGCCCCCAAAAATATAAATCAATGTTTAAATATGCTACGCTCATAAGCAGATGCAAAATTTGTGCATTTTGTACGATGGTTATACCACCCACAGGTACTTTCCCCGAATATCTGACAAAACAAAGGGACAGCTAAATGTAAGAAAAAGAGGATTTTATCTTTGATGTATGAAGCAAAGAGTATTTGGCTTAGGTAATCTGTGGGAGGTATGGATTGGAAATGGCCACCCAAATGCGTGCGCTCTATTTATTGCGCGAGTATTGATCCACCTCGTCTCAAAATCACCGTTAAGTGAGATGGCATTGGCCAGCGCAGCTGAGTTTCTCACCAGTTGTTTTCAGTCTTTCTTGCTGCTTGATACCGTCTGGCTTGTTTTAACCGATGACTTGGTTGTGGAGAAAAGTTCTTCCAAGGAGGTTGGTCGATTGCAATTTAAGCATGTATCCAAGCTGATACAATTTAAGGAGCATAAATCATGCGCTTATTCTTAGCAAGTTGCTCCTCCAAAACCCATGTAATACATTTCAACATTACTGATCTATGTTTACATAAGACTCTGGATAGTTTTAAAATACAGATGGGTGAACATCAAAATATTTCCCAACGTCGCTAGTATTCTGTAGCTACTTTGCCCACCCATAAAAATACAGAGCGCCCCGTAAGCTTGTGAACTCACGCAAAGACAAACAAGCTGATGTCACGCCTGCGTCGCATGTAGTGCGGGATGAAAAACCCCTTAGCCTTCCAGAATCGGATAGATCTCGGCTGGCACAGCTACCAAGTGGATAACTTTATGCTCTAGCTCGTTGAGCTCGTCCAAAGTCATTGGGCTTGGGCTTGGTCCTATCTAGTTTAGCAACAAAATTTAACAAGCCATAAGGGAGGATTATTTAGGTTATTTAATAACGTTTGCATTACAGTTGCATAAAATCTTGGAAAAACCAAGTCGTCTGACTACTCAGTAGCCCCGAGGAAATGCTCTTGCTCATGGTTGTACGGCAGTGAAGCATCAGCATTGAACACTGATGTCATGCTCTCGATGATGATGATGATCTTGTATGATCTCGACTGCACAGTCATTAAAGGTCTGTGGTGAGACTTCGGCGATCATATCGATGACAAAGTTTAAGCAAAAAGGCGAAAGAAGAAAAACTTTGCGGTTAACGTTAATGCAGTATAGTGGAACAAAAATGTGCATCAAGATGGCATGCAGCGCTTTAAAGGGAACGAGATGTTACAAGAAAAGCACTCGCCCCACGGACGCTTTCATATTGCCGGAGTAGCAGCAAATTAAAACGCAGGATCCGAGTCCAAAATAACCACAATTATTAGTCGCCTCGTACAGCATCATATGAAGTGAATGTGTCGTAGGTACATCTACGTGCAGGTAGCAACCCGGCCTTGCTTCTCTAGACCTGCCTCTAAATTCTGAGTCAAGCTTAGAAGGATGAGACCAAACAGGGCCATGAATACTAATGTCAAGAGGACTTGGACGTAGTGTTTGCGCCTCCTTCCTGAACAAGGCAGTGACTGTTCATAGTCACTGGTTTTTGTGTTGAGTGTTATTACGTATGACTCGAGCGGATAAGGAAATAGTGCTCACCAAAATCCAATTCTAAAATGCACGTTCATTTTTGGTGCTGAGTATAACTGCCACTACGTATGTTTCACCCGTCATTGTTCCTGGAAATCCAGGCACATCGAGGGTAAAATTAGGAGCTAGATGTTCCAGGCGTTTTACTTTGCATGAACACGTTGGAGACTTGCATGTATGTTTTTGAGACGCAGCATACACTGAATTTAGATGGAATAAGGTCTACGCTAGTCAGTTAGACTACGAAAGCTTCTATGTAGCACAGACTGCGTAAATTCAATAAAGAAAGATTTCGCCTATTGTTTAGAGGCAGCCAATTTGATGAAAATATTGGTTGGATAATGGATAATAATCAATTGATCTGGTGTTTTTTAACTCTAGGAAAAAGGAGATTTGACGGAGACCATGGCGAAGCCGAGCTATCAATGAAGTGGTAACCCCCAGGTTCTGAGGCTCAGAAAAGGCTGATTCAGGCATCATGCCTTGCACATACTCTAAACAGCTGGCCCACAAGGCAGCGGGCAGCAGTTTCTCCTGAAGGACACCATCAGGAGCCGAAAATTGACTGCATGACCTGGTCGAACAGCCAGGGCGCAGTCAACAAGAAAAATCTGACATATTCATACTTACACTTCAGAAGCTATCATTTGGTTCAAAGCAGATAGAGAACAAAATCAGTTGCAAAACTTGTACGGGATGCTGCACGAGGAGGCGGTGTTCTTCGGCGAAGTAAGCAGGTTCGGTCGGGCTTACATTCCGTTCATGTAACTGATTTGTCTCCATGAAGATTCAAAGCATCTCATTTAGTAGAACAGGCCAAAGTAAATATTAGCTCTCGAGTGGTTGCGCCACACGTCAAAACATGCTGAAACCCCGAGGCATCATCTGAGAGACCTTACGTGACAGCACTGAATGTACAGAAATGTCCAAAGCAGAACTTTGTCTCCCATGTTTCAACGAACTTTGCATTACTTAGCTGTTTTCCGCCTGTTTTACGTGGGTGATTTCTCTTAATCTTACCCCAAGGTTTCTAGATTTGCGGGCAATAAATTGCGGGTGAATTTTATCAGCCTGCAAAGCTGTCAAATATTGCTTACAGATGAACCCTAGTTCCGAAGGTTTTTCCATACTAAGTAAACAACGGCATCGGTGTTGCTCTGGAGTTAGACGACTTAATCCATGCTGTTTCATCGGAATTCTCACCTATCAGTCGGCGATTATTTTAGTGGCAAGGTGGCCACTACAGTACATCTTACTGAACAGTTAGTTATAATACATAAATTGCTAACTCAGTTCTAATTAGGATGTTGTCACCTCATTATATTTTTTCTATGATTAAACCTCCATATGAAAACCCCGTCTGATTTGACGAAGTCTAAATAATATTTGATTATTTCGTGTCTCAGACGTTTGTATGTTATCATTTGCCAGGTAAATTTATCACTTTTCCTTTGACACATTGAAAATTACAAAATATAAAAAATAATCACACATTCTCCGTTTACTGTGCACGCCCATTACTACACTGTTGGTAATTGGAGAAGCCTTCCGTCTATACATTATTCGGTCGTTCCAGGTTTAGTCTCCAGGACTGAAACAGACTGCTGTTTTGTGCTGTTACGTCTTCTTCTCTAGGGTCCTATGGGATGAACGTACATCATTTTTTTGAATAAAGGTTAGATGCTCGTGAGCCATAACTGATCTACTAAAGTAATCTAAATTAACACAAAGCACCACCAACCAGTCATTGAAATATGTGATATATTGTTCACCAATAGAATAGGCAGCCAGTGGCGGCCATATTCAGTTACCTCAGCACACATCAGAAATAATCTTTTCACTTAGCTAGCATATGAACGCGTGACAATCACTAGGGTCTGTAATCAATGACTTCTGACTTTTATTGCAAGTCACGTTTAATAAAGTGGTGACTTATTACCTCTATCGTGGAGAATTAGCTGAAAGTTGAGAACAGTTCAAGCATTATCCCCGACAAACTGTCCCTGTATATTTTGCGGCTTAACGTAGGCTTCTATAGTTTTACTAGATCAGCAAAATTTTGAAGCATATCTTCTGGGCAGTTGAAATTGTGCTTATGAAAAGCGTTGCTCGATTGTGCTGTTGAATTTGTTGGTTTGTTACGACTGTTGACACAGTCATTTAAAGAAATGCCTCATATGGGAAAAATAGTGATTCTACCAAGACGGGCTATTGTCCAATCTGTATACTTATATTGTTCCATTAAGCGCCAACTTCCAACTGGTGAGCTCAGAGACAAATGACTCGATTTTATCTTCTGAACGGTTTGGCTTTGGGGCAGAACAAACGGAATATGAATCGACCAAGTTTGCGTTTGCACAGTTCGCATTAGTCAACCACGAGACGGCACAGTGAGTCGTCGGCAAAATGTCAGTGGATAAGTAGGATTACCAAACCTGCCCTGGCTTTCCGCGGTAATCAGTTAAACACACTTGTGACTGTGCTCAGAGTAGCATTCCGTGGCCTTTGTTGTTCAGGACAAATATAAAACAAATATAAACAAATATAAACAACATATGAACCTAGCTTGCGACTCATGGTAATAGTGGACCGCGAAAAAACAGTGTGCATTGCAGTGAATCCAGGATAGTGATTTGTACCCATCCAGACTGATGATTGGTTGCCACAATTTGAGCAGACTGATTGCCACAGGATCTTTCTTCCCCCATCCCATCCCATCCTACTCCCTCAAACTTGCAAAAAACACGAGGTATTCAGCTAAAATAAACTTAACGCAAACCGCATTTGTATAAAGCAGTGTGCGCGAGTGGCGTTGTCTTCATTCGCCGTGATAATGAAGCATGAAAGCCGGTGCTAGTCCTATAAACCACACCATTCTTGATTCATGAATGCCATATCATAAACCTGTTGCGAAACGTACATTACATCAACCATTCACACAAGCCTAATGTATTATACTTCCGCATTTCAGCGGCACCCGAAACCACAACGTCGGTCGTTCACAATTCCTGTGCAACTTTTAAATATGAGCAGTATACGATGTAATTTCTTTTGGCTGTGCGGAAGATTTTGGGGCAATTCTCCGTGAGTGGTAGCCGTAGAGCAGTGTTAATATATAGAAGGACAGCGCAACTGAGAACATTATTTATGCCGCAAAGTAAGCAATATATTACGCGACTCTGATGAACTGCAAGCCTCCAGGAAATTGAGATACATGTTAACTCAGCAAAGCATCACGAATATTTTCTATTCCATTCAGGAATCAGCTGAAGTGTGACTCTGAACAACACCTGGTAAACGTTGTGTCACGTCCGTTTGTTCAGAAGCCTTGTTTTTTGTTACTTGATCGTTGGTAATTCATTATTAAGCCATCCAACTCATAAGTACAAAGGTCACAATATTCTTCAATTATGACGTTTACTTCAATTAATTTTTGGCCTTTAATTATTGAACATACTTTCCAAGCGCCATTCATTTCCTCAGAATATAATCATGGGCGATCTGTTCATTATCCAACCACAGCTCAGTGGCGTGTAGGGTACAGATTGAGCAACTCTTCAAGAAACCGACTAGGGTCACTTCATTTGATTACAAAGCTTCCATTTGTTTGAACCTCAATAAGAATGCACCGTGGGTTTTATCATCTCTCCTAGACATATAATGATACTGAACAAGATGTGAGCTAATGAGAAAGCGGTTTGCCATACAACAACGCGTAGAGTAGATCAGGCAAACATCTCGCTTTTGACTAACTGACAAGAGGATTTCCGGATTGTACAGCCCTCCAAGATGCATAAAGCAGATGTGCCATTGAATTCTATCCCTCGCATGCTTACTTTGCCTTGTCACTTGTTGGTAACAAGGATTGTCTGTGTATCTGAGCCCACCCGGCATAAACCAGAAGCCCACAGAATAAAGGACAACTTTCAGCTTAGTAGTAGGTGATTGAGGGATCTGTAGAACTCATGTGTACATCACTGTTGTTCTACCCTATTACCCTCAAAATACTGACGCTTAAATAGTCAGGTATAAAAAGATTAAGTGGTTCGTTTGCCCACCGAATAGACTAGGACCTAGTAACTCCTCCGGCTCTGTCAACTAATTAAGCCGTCTGTCAGGGTTATCATTCAGGTGGCGCACACAGCCTGTTGGAGCCTGATCACCTACTTTCTGTCTTTCAAACGAAGTTGAAATTTTTACTTACCTAAATGCAGTATATCCCTCCTTAATGTGACCCTATCATTTTGGGGGCCTTCAGCGGGGAGGACAGTGAGATATCTTTGTGTCCATATTAAGTTTGGCTGCAAAGACATTGGTGATTTTGCTCCTGAGATCCAAAGAAATACCATCGTGTTGCTCTCAAATTGTTCATTTCAACTTACAAATAAAACATTCTCCATGAAGCTGAAAATTACCGGCTGTCTTCGGCGCTTGGATGTTTTCATTATCAGGATACAGGACAATACGGTATGGTGAGTATTGCAAATCAGGTGTGCATGTACTGGTCAGTACATACACCTAAAGAAATTTGCCCCTTTAAAATCCAGAAGAATTCTTATCAGCTGCCTGGATTAACAGGCAATAAAGATCTGTTGTAGTGACTTTTTACAGCGAAACCTGGACTTTCTGAAACACGTGTTTCTAGAAGGACTTCCAGAGCAGTTTTTTAATAAGAACGAATGACTCTTTAAAACGAAGATAAAACAGTGGATGGTAGACAGAGAAAAACCCTGTCAATGTTCCAAAGTAATGTGAAAAACTGCTGGAGTGATTTTCATAAGACTAAATAATCGTATAAAGTCTATATTCATGACGCCTGAACATTGTCAGGCGTCCGCTATATTCCCTCTAAAAACAATCCGCCAACCGCTGACAGAATACAGACAATGCCCACTACAGCTGACTCGTTACAACTCCCTCGTCGCTTTGGACTGAGCTCAGGTTTCTCGCGCCATAAATAATTGTCCAATCTTTGGCTTTGTCTGCCGGAGACTCACTCATCGATTACAATGTTTGAAGATCTGGCTGTTATGTGCAGATGTAAAAATCCCACTCAGTTTTCGTAATCCCAGTAGTTCGGCTCAAAAGATATTCCGGAGACGCTTGGACCCACAGTCAGTCTATCATCCTGTGCACTTATGACAAAAACCCGACCCCTTCTACGAGATAGCGAATAACAAGTCAATAAACACTGCGTCCTTAAATTGTTGAAATTTTGTGCAACAAAATCCGGCAGAGTCTGGTGCTCTGATAGAGCTTGAGACATGTGATTATGTGTTCTTCCAAGAACCTTAGATTTTACCTGAAGCTACGCCTGCATAACAATCAAGCCTTTTATCATATCCTTCAACAACTGATTCTGCAAAATAGCTCTACTGATACAGAAGAAAAAAACTGAGCTGCTTCTAAAAATGTGTTTACGTCAATGGCAGAAATAATTTCACCGTTGAATCTAAACATCAGTTTTCTAATTTTTACAGTAGGCGCAGCCCAAGGAAAATATGTCCACTTTTAGTAACACCATTTATTCCTAGACTGTTCAAATCTCCATCGGCAGAGCGGAGGATGGACACTTGTGGTGGCATTCAGGGCGCTGCTTCGGTATACAAACAATATTGCTTTCGCTTTGGCACTCTTCTCCAAGTCTTCCGCAAAAATATCATGATAACCCTATAATTATTGCCTTGCATGTTTGCTGTCGCATCACCAGGTACTGCAGTAGCAACAAAAATTGCGTTTGCTGCACAGAGCTTCAGCACCTTTAGACGTATGCGAACTTTTCCTCAAGCTTTGTTTAACATAAACAAGCTAAGACAGGCTAAGACTCACCAACAGATGTAATTTGGGAAACTTGCTTGCCTTTAGTTAGCGCATTCGTTGTGCTTCTAGTTGTGACCCAAATGAAACGATAACTAATCTTCCGGCTCAGTGGATCGGTGCCCTAGGCTACCATCTTAGACCCCCGGCGGGTTATCCACATTCTTAACACACGGAAAGCGAATGCTTACTAAATGGGGCTTCATAGCAATTTACATGAGACGCAGGACTTTGTCTTACAACTCGTTCGACCAGCGCTATGACTCTGAAGCACTTATATGTCAGGTCCTCTCCAGCCGCATCTTGGAAGCTGTTAAATAATGAACGGGAGGCTCCGTGGCGGGATCTAGCTTGACTACCAGACGCGTGCTGGTAAAAGGAGTTTCAAATAATTTTAGCCCTGCTACGAATATAAGGCACCTGAAATACAGAGTCAAAAGCCAACACTCAGAGTTCCCATTGAATAGATTCTGATTGAAAAACGTATGTGCATACCACGGTCTGTCAGGCTTTTCCCTACGATTTCCTATTTGACTAAATTGTGCGACTTGTGTCGTCGAAATTCGTATCAAAACTAGTAAGTTGCCCCAAATTGGCGTTAACTAAAGATTCGCATCATTACGCAGCTGTTTGCAGAGGTGTATATGCAAAAGAATGCACTCTGGACTGTCTGACCGTGTAAGCAGGTTGAAGCAAAAACCTTGCATGTGATGAAGGGTTGAGTTGGGGATTATCGAAATTTTCTATGGCGTCTGCTTAAAAACTTTGGATATTCATAATGTCCAGAAAATTTCAGGAGGGCGTTTAAGGATGCGAAATTTTTAAAAGCTCCGTGAAAATAAGGGTTTAATTTTTTTGCCCGATAGCTTGGTATTTATTAGTTATTATTTTTTAAAACAACTATTCACACGAAGGTGCTCTCGCCTTCATCGTGTCGGATAGACAGTGACCGAAAGGAATACCACTTAACAAAAAAACTGCGGGGTTGTAAAAAGGCAGCTGAAAGTTGCCTACGAGTAGTACTATCCTCCCGAGATCCATAAAATATATTTACCCCGAAACTTTTGGCAACAGTACAAACCAAAGCGTAGCAGAAAACCTTCAAGCATAGATTAGCTTCAAAACGTAGAGAACTGCCTTTGTCTCATGAAACGTACCAGCTCTCATAAAAATATGTAAACCACCACCCAAATATATATTTAACTTTATTTCGGCAAATCTGATTGTCTAATAGTCCTTTGAGATGAATTGTCATTGTTTCACCGCTTAGAGTGGCCATTCGTGATGATATCAACTTGAATTGTGGCCACGGCCATCAACCCAGCAAGATGCTGTTAATCAGCGCATATGCATTTGCCTTCAGACATGAATGTCCCATGAGTTTGTTCGTCGTTGTGTATATTGTGCAAGTCTGGATCCATCAAAATCTCCAGTGACAAACCTTAACACATCAGTTTCGTTCAAGCAGCGGCTGGCTTTTCAAACGGACAGTGTTCTGTTGGTGCCGCACCACAACCAAAATAAAGTCGTGAGTGGTTTCATGGAACTTTTACTCATATGCGACACCCTTAGTCTGGCTCTTCCACAAAGTATTTGAGGTTGAGGTGTGACAAATTTATTCACGGTCGAAGATAATGGTATAGAGTCATATAAATCCCCTCACAGACCCCAATACCCTACACGTAGCGGTATCGCTGTAATAGAGACTTCAAACATGCAAGAAAAGTTTGCCCATATGTCTGTAGTGCGGCATGCGGCCAATGAAATTTTAGAAAATGATGATGGTTTTTTGTGTGTTATTCTCTCACGGATAATTTGGGACGGTTATGTGAACAAATGATAATGACTGTCGTTGAATCCGCGAAAGTTTCCCGTGTACCCCAATCTAGTACATCTGATTACGCAAAAAATCCAAAACTGGCAAATATTTTGTGGTATTTTCTTTACTTAGTCGCAACTACCACCTTCATGCTAATGGAAGGATTGTATTCAATTGGGATATCATAGTTTACTCTCACTACTAATGTTTAGCAGCCAAAACGCTTCACACAACATTTCCTACACAATTTCCTGCTGTTTTTGTAAACCTTCCACCATTTCTGTTTGCGTTCATCAAAAATTAAATACCGGAAGCATTGTGTGTCTCCTTCGTAATACAAGTTCCACTGAATTCACCAAATGAATCAAATGACGAGAGTCTTAGGAAGAGCATTCCCTTGGCGGACTTTGGGCACAGCTAGGATTCTGTTATTTAGATGATTATACTAAAATCAAAAGCTGCGATGGTTCTGCAGCGTCAGAACCAGGAAAGAATAATGTAGAACGATTTTCAGTACAGGCTCTGGATTCGTGGAAGCCTGGCGTTTTTTATTCCTGCACAACAATTCAGGTGGTTGAGAATTTAATCAGACTACTCAGAATTGCGATACTTACGCAAAATCGCGGGATGTAGAGACGTAGGCTTCATAGCTTACACCGCCTTTACCGCTAAAGGTAAATATTTGGATGGGGTGTGCTTTTTCTCCCAAGTTATTATCGCTTGTCATCACATATTCATACTGTAGACTGGACTATCACCAATAATGTCGGAAACGTAATGTCCCTATCTCCAAGATGCAGCCACTATAGTCTTTTTCGAATACCGCAATATTTCTTCAATGAATGTCTTCGAAAATCTAAAGCGGAACGTGACATCAGGTTTTTAATATTAACCGGGGCACTGAGAGCAATATTCTGAGAGTACTTTTCTTCTGAAATGCTGTGACAAACCAACGGTTTAAAACAGGCCCCTGGGTGCTAAATTGGCTAATTGATCCATGTAAGTGAAAGCAAACGTCAAAAACGTCTATTCAAATAAATATATACTGGCACACATTGGCAGAACAATAAACTATTACGAGCGCAAGATGTTCACGCCAGCCATTTCTACTTACCTGATAATGCACTTTTAGAACAACGTTGTCCCGTTATATAATACAACGTGTCGTGCTATCACCTACTGGTTGATCTACGACAACGGCCTAGCAAACGAATGCTTGCCTGAATGCCTGAGTTTACTGTGAACTCCGCTTTACTTAGCAAGTAAATATTGTTGCTCACAGAAGAAGATTGTTTGGTTCAAAAACACATTGTAGTTGAAAGCCAATTGCTATTTATTGCTCTTTACTTGGTGAAATGAGATTCTTCCCTGTAGACTTAGGACATGCTTAATTTTTGGCCAATAAGACGCCATTGTTAAGCGACATTTGGCAAACCACTTGCTCACTGACACTGAGCTCATTCGCATTGACTGTGGTTTAAAAGAAACAAATGAACACCGATGGCCAGATTATCTCCCTCACCACGCAACTTCACACAGTGCCAAAGTTAAAATGGTGGAGGCACGGAGCGCAAGTTTTGAGTCTTCTGAAAAGCTAGCGTGTACGACGAATAGAATAGTCATTCGCATCTCTCGCTGGTGGGAGATATTTAGAATAGGCTACGATGGGGGCTTTTCTCACCGTGACACCTAACAGGCAAAACGCATGAAAAGTTATCCAAGAGACACTACGTATTTCGGAGACTTAAATACTAGCCCCAGAGCGTGGTACACAGTGTAGTTCATGATAATTGTTCTTTTCGTGTCTGAACTTGTACCTCCGTAGTCAATGCTATTGAAACTTTTCCGTCACATGCCTTCAGTATTCATAATAATTCAGCAGCAGCTGGCGTGCAGCTTATAGAATCGTGCACGATAACACAGTGTCTAAGGAGGTCCTGGTGACAGATCAATGGAATCAAATCTGACGACTGCCACAATAGTGAGCCATCATGTTTCTCCACAAGCTTTGTTTCACCTCAAAATATTTGTTCAACTAAGAGCTTGTTAGCTTTAGATTTTGGACAAAATGTAGCAGTTATGTGGCATTTTTCAACAAAATGAATTGAAACCTCGCGAAATCAAAGTTGTTTTGTAAGCCAGTGCATGTTATGAATTACGGCCCACAAACAACCACAGTCTCAAACAATACTTCTAAAGGCCCTTCCGACTAGAGGCTGGCTTTTGTGGGCTGGTCATCAGGCTGCAACATATTCAAAGACTGTGTTCACCAGTTGTTGATGGTTTAATCAGGCAGACAACGCCTTCGGTTGATTCATAGTTTAGACGTTTTTCATGTCCTTTTGGGGTTTGTTATATTGTACTGGTTTGTCTTGTTTCCGGCATATAGGTAAGCCTTGCATGTCCGTGTTTGTGGCCAGTGCACAGCTCAATTCACTACCGCTCGCCAACTCTCAGAGACCAAATTAGAATTTCATAGAACTATTTGTCACGCACCGTTATCCCATGAGCAAATGATTGGAAAGTTGTCTTTGAGATACTTAAATGGAATCAACATAACCTAACCAGTCTTTTTAGATCATTTTTTACTTTGTGTGTATTTTCTACGGATATCTTATTACCTTCACCTAATTCCTTATAGCTCATCAGATTGTGAAATTCTCTAGCTGTGTTTTAGCAAATGTATTGTCAAAACATAAAACTGACTTGAAACAAAACGTGTATCAGCTTTATTCAACGGTAAATTGAAAATCATGTCCACACTCGGAAAACCATTTTCTCCGTCTTTTTACAACATGGCCATTGCTATTCTGAAAAGCAGAAAGTGACAGCAATACAGTGTGTTCCTTTTTATTAGTACACGGTGGGAGAGGTGTTCCAAGCCATGTTACTCGCATTTCTAACCATATGGTCAATAAACGGATATGAGCATATGCAGACTTACAATAGATTAAAAACCTACAATTACGGGCAGAAAATAGTTTTCTGACTTTACCGCGTAAACATTAAACAGCAGGTCAATGAAGTAGTCAGCTTCCTTTTGTCGGATATGCTAAAAAGTTCACAGGTTAGCGTAGCAGAGATCAAATGTGCGGTTGGGAATCAACTCTTCTGCAGCAAAGAAAGTGGGACGTACTTCGTTTACACGTTTCATTAGATATTCCTGAAGAAAACAATTGTTGTATTACAATTTATCCAGTAAAAATGCTTGATTCCATAAGGCTACCCCGCAGTGTTTCCAAGTCATGTTTTAGAAAATTCCACTTACATATGAATTCATAATGAACTCCACGGCTAGAATTGTATAAGTTTTGTGTTTGTTATTACCACACATCAATAAAGCATTTTATTACAAAGCTAGTATCTTACTCATCACGCCACATTACTCGCCTCACGTTTTGCCAAGAATAATTTACTCATCCTAGGATTTGTGTCTTGTATCATTTAACGTCTAGAGTTAAACTGCCGTTTTTGTTTTAAAGATGTGAGCATTTGTTGCATTTCCTAAGGAAAAATTTGTATCTTTTGAAAAAAATAAAATATTAGTTCGTTCTTTAGGATTTTTTAATTATTGCGTGCAACAAATACATGCAATAGTAAGTATCCGGGATAACATCAGCATAAAAGCGCCATACAGAGACATTTGTTTTACAGAGTAAAACACGCCAGAAAGCAAAATCTAATAATTTTGAATGGAATCACATCCAAACGTTTCAACGTGCTTAAGAGTTCTATTTTAAAAACAACTTTATTTTCACGCTGCCCAGAAGCCAACAAAACTTGCACATTGTCCTATGTTTAGCAATATTGCAGATGACTTTCAAGCTGTGCACTGTCAATGTCAAATCGTTCAAAATTCCAGAGACCAAGTCATCCCCGCAAAATCGCACACGGTCTCATCAGCAAACTATTGCTTTTTGCACTTCCTCATACCTATAATGACATTAGCCTCATTGAGAATTCTCGACCGAGTGGTCATTTACTACATTCTAGTGTTAATAAAAGTGAGATTATAACCCGGTTATCTGCATATTTTGGCATAGCCCTGCATCTTTTATGCTATGCAGTTACATGTTGTTCATGTAACATGTGGGGTTTTCTGCAGTTGAATAGCCAAACCCAAATTTTCCGATTATCCGCTAGCATATTTACGGAACGTTGCGTTTGTCTGTCCATTGTGTTAACAAAAAGAAATAATACTGAAAAGAAATAAAATTTTCTCGCAAATCTGTTTCATTCTTCCGTTCTCCTGATTATTTGGGGCGCATATTTTGAATTCACAGCCAACATTCTACTCAGTTAAAACCTGACAGTAGGCTGTACGTTTTACTGTACCGTTCGTCTTGTTATTGTTTTTCGGATGAATAGTGCTTGGATGTTTCCATGCAAACTTGTTTTAAAACATGAAGTTAGTTTCATTCAGCACTTTACTAACTTCATCCTAGACAAAACTTTCGGTAAATTACGCAAGAGATGGAGACAACTTTTATGGACGTTAACCAGTGCAGTCAGCGCAATCCAACCAAACCTGTATACTCTATTTGCTTCAAGATATTTGCGTTAATTTGACTTTAGTATCGATGGTCATTTACTCGTCTTAATTAAACCAAGCGCCATTTTAACATCCTCTTTCGTCGGTAGATAAAAGAATTTTTGGACCAACTACATGTCGTGTCTCTTCACTATGTTGTACATGTACTATGTTATATATTGTACACTGGCCTGTTAGACAGCTTAGTTCCAACCTAAACGCCACCATACAAATTCGTACCCAATTTTTTCAAAAAAATATCCTACAAACATCCTGTTTTTGGGCTTTTGAATGCATTTTCCCAAGTAAACTGTTTTTATTTCTAGTTAATCCTTACAACAGGTTTGTAAAATCTCAGTAACGGAGTCATCAATTGTAGCAGCAGTTAACTTACCCGAAACTGTGCACACGTGATAGTAATTTGAACGATCGGTGTAAGTGTGTGGTAATCAATAATTGTACTTTGCTGCAAATAACCTCAATATCTTCAGTAATGTTTGTAGGTACATCTGTTTTTTGGTGACAAAACAGACAGATTCAACTGGAAGGCACCTACCACCTGCTTTCACACTGTTTCTCGACGCTTCGCGTAGAATCGTCTTCTTAAAATGTGTTTGAAGCACCTTGAATTTTTTTTACATGGATCACCTGCACTTTAACAGGCTGTGTTTCAGCATGTGGAACTTTACCAGAGAGAGTAAATTTACTAACACAACGTACGTTTTTTTAATAAATCAGTACCTAAAAAGCACAAAATTTGTGGTTCCCCTTCACGTTTGACTGGTAGGATGAATATTTGACAGCCTCATTTTCAAAAGACAAATTAGCTCACCAGGACTTATTTCCATAAGAAGAAAAAACATGTCTGAAAAACGTGATTTGAATAACTGTGTAAGGGCAGTATCACCGGAGAAAATAGAAAAAATATCATACAATTTTGGCTTTCAAAGAGCTGGTGCCACAGTCTCTTTTTAAAAGTGCGCAACCGATGTGCATCTTTTATGCCAATTGTACAGACTTTGTAACCGGCCCTAGAGAGTCGCTGTTGCCATTTGTTATGCAACCCTTTCTCTTGAAGCAGAAATACACCTGACACAACCGCTGATTTTGAGCGGTTGCCATCAAACAATGCATGAACTGAGTAAATTGTTTGGCATTGTAACTAGATATCCATTTGCACGAAAGCAGTTATAACCCGGACAAATAACCCACCTGTGTCGTTTTCCAAAGGGAAGTCAAATCCTTAGAGAAAAATAGCAGAAAAATGATGTTTACGCTAAGTATAAAATACTACGGTTGATAAATTAGCCCACGCTGAATATTTTTGGGGGTCAACAAATGTCTTTTTGTATTCTTCACACAATCAACCCTGAACCAATATGGAATAACCATAAGAGTTTCGAAGGCACGCAAGGGCGGAAAGTTACGTCATTCCGAAACCATTCTGTTTGTATAACCAAAAAGATAAATCCTAATAGAAGTCAACGTTTTAAAACAGGCGTTTTAAACGAGTTGCTTAATGCCAGAGATTATTAATCTTTCAGCAACAAGTCGTTTCGTGCTTGACAGAAAATTTAACAACGGTAGCAGTCGGATACAGACGTAAAATCCTATTTAATAGTCAAACCTACTTCCTTCTAGGGCACTCAGTAAGTAATCCGATATCTAGCCTAGAACACGCGAACTTAAATGCGGTTTTTATTTTAACAGCCATTTATTTAGTTTCCCGCATTTAACGACAGCCAGCCAGTTTTTTTAAATTCATACTGAAGAAGACCTTTAATCAAAAATGACACAAAATCAACAGAACGATGGCTTAGAAATTTGTTGTTTGTTCCTGATGAAGCGATGTTCAGCTATTTGTGCTAGACTACCAGAATTGACAGACTGAGGAAGGATGGAAAAATTTCGTAGTCCCGCTTTACCGGTCTAAATTTAAGACATCAAACAAGCGAAAGACTGCGTTAGAACTTCGGGAAAACATGCAGTTTTCTACACATATTGCGCATCTGCAAAACAAGATAATTATACAATGCCGCAAAATCCTTCCCGATACTCCTACGCGACAATCCCTTCCACTGGTATTGCAGAAGAGCTAGGCACATATGTAAAAAATTAAACGGGGGTATAGTGAAAAAAGCATAAGATGTTGTAGCCTAGTGCGCGCAAGCAAAGAAACATAAAATAGTAAAAACGGCATTTGAAAAAGGAATGACAAGTTACAGTCATATGGTTCCTGTAATAACTAAAGTTCAACAAATCAAACAACGAAAACAGCGTGAATGGTTAACCCTAATACAAAGGTCCATTGCAACTGTTATAGAACCAAACAAATGAAAGATACTGCAGGTCAAACGTGAGATTCTGCAGGCGTAAATTACAAACGAATGGATTCTGTAATCAAGAGAATAGGCCAAAGAGAAATTGTGATGGGAAGCAAGAGTAAGAAGAAAATTCTTCTAGCAAAAAGGAAACACAAAGGCAATATCAAAATAAAGCGGAGAGAAAAATGAAGCGGCGAAAAAATTACCATTCTCAAAAACGCCCTGAAAAAATTAGATTCCATCAGGAACAGTGAAAAACATTCTCTCCAGAAATCACAGCGGCCAACCTAGATAGAACATTCTGCTAAGGTTGC
>SJOL01013238.1:31384-54174 GCA_004794785.1 Opisthorchis felineus | reverse complement strand
TATTCATAGTGATGTGTAGATACAACGTTACAATCTGGGGCAAGCTGGCGGTTTGTTCACTCATGACGAAAAGGTCTAACAGTCATCTACCACTTGTTGGAAAAATGTAGAACCATAAAAGTCAGTTCATTAGGACCAAGAGAGTGAATATTAGTGAACTTTAGCGTCATCACGTCGTGTTGAAAACTCCGGATCCAGGGGACCTAGAAACCATTGTTTCCGTCGATACATTCATTCCTTATTTGAAGGTTATGTATGAAGGCCGTGAACAGTGGCATTTGTCTGGGGCTAATCGTTGTGCATGATAAAAAACTTTTGCTGTCATTTTTATTTTCTGTCAACGTGTTCCCAGAATGATCTAGTGCTTAAGCTGCATCAAGTGGATGAGGGAAATTTTGTTTCTTAGCCTTTATCACTTGTTAGTTTAGAAGAATTTTCGGACAAGTGTAACTTGTCCGAAAACGGCTACTTTGTTAAGAGTCATAGTGCATGAAATGCGCGAGTGAATCGTGTTGCAAACACCGTATTTCTATCAGCAGTGCACCCAATTATCAAGGAATTATCATCTTCACCATAACACACTACTCATCAGTTTACTGAAAATTCTTCCACAGCCCACCACCGACTTCGCTCTGCTTAGGGCTCATCAGGTAGACGCAGTTGCCCAGTTTCCATCAACCTTATATCCCATATGTAAACCAAACTGTGCGCAACTGGCGAAATACACTCATTCCAAAATTACCTTGGTGTTAACGGGAGGCTCAACTGGGCCTCTCGCTTATGGTGTGCTTCAACTGAAGGTGTTGTACACAGGTCTCCCTTTATCACTGAATAAATTGACTGGATGATGGACTGACCCATCGAGAGAAGGTTTTGTGTTTACTCTTCCGGCGTTAGGCATTTTGGAAAATTAGGTTTAGAAATTGACCAAAAATAAGTAAAACAGGCTCTAATACACTACTCATAAGGTTGCTGGAAATTCTTCGACAGCCCACGACCGGTTTCGCCGTTCTTGGGTTCATCAGGTAGGCGCAGTCCCCGAGTTCTTATCAACTTTATGCTCTGCTTGAAACCAAATTGCACGAATTTAGCGAAATACACTCATTTGCAAACAAATTTTGTTTTGCAAAAGACACCTGGAACCCAGCTGAATCTCTCGATTATGATGTTTTTAAGCAACTGAATGTGCTGCAAAAGACCGCCCCATGTTTCAGTTGGTACGGTATCCGAGATATCAAGCTAAATTATATAGACGTAGTGCACTACTCATGAGGTACCTGAAAACTCCTCCACAGCCCGCGATCGGTTTCGGCCTTCTTGGGGCTTAAGAACATCGTAAACGCTGGGTTCCAGGAGTTCCTCTTAAATGTGTATGCAGATGAGTGTATTTCGCTAATTTCGTGCAATTTGGTTTCAAGTAAAACAGAACGTTGACGGAAACTCGGGGGCTTCGCCTACCTGATGAGCCCCAAGAAAAGCGAAACCGGTCGAGGGTTGTCGAGGGATTTTCAGCAACCTTAGGAGTAGTGTATTACGTCTATACATGTATCGCAATATCACGCATATCTTACCGACTGCAACATTAGCTGGCCAGTTGCTTAAAACCATCATGATCGAGAGATTCAGCTGGGTTCCAGGTGGGTCTCTCTCAAAACCAAAATTGTTTACAAATGAGTGTATTTCGCTAGAACAGGCTGTGTTAATCAAGAGTACAGCGGCCATAAATGGGACGACGGACTTTCCCGTATGTTCTTCGTATAAAATCAGATTGAGAAATGAAACTCCATTTCAAAAATTGTCGAGCATTATCGCAGACCATTCAAACACAAGTCGATCGCTGATCTATCCTGGTTTTTGGACAGCCATCTGCTGTGGGCAGTACACTGTGCCCTAATCATGCATCACTTTTGTTTAAATCAATGCTCAGTCTTGTCCTCTGAGGCTAGTTAGAGTACGAAAGACAAAAATATTAACAAGTCTGATTGGAAACCTAGACATTTTAATTAGGCCTTTGTACTAAGTCCTCGTTTCAAATGAAGCAGAGCTATATATTTGGTTGCTGTTCTGTTCGCCGAGCATGACAGCTGGGTTGCAAACTTTTCATCACAATCCAGGTGACATCAGTGCGGGAATGAGTGGGCAAGTTCACTCTCTTCTACCTGTGCGTATGTAGTTTCTAAATGGTATCTGATATATCTAAGGTGGTTGGTTGGTCCGGAGGTGGCTTTGGTTGGTCAGCTTGGAACCTGAGTTGCGTTGTGTTCTCATATTTTTGTATCTGGTTAGTTAGCTGGACGCCTTCAATTGGACACCTCTGTTCCTCCATTTTGATTTGTCCATTTCCTTCTTGATTTATGGTTTGATTTCTTTCAACTTTATTGTTTGATTTAATAGCCTCATATTTTTTAGGAGCCGCCTTTCCTTGGTCCGATTGGTCTGTTGGTTGTCGTTAGGTTGCTTAATTTTCCACATAGTTCAGACTCCCGTACCTATGCTCTTCTTTTGTTCACAGCGGTCGAGAGACTGGCTCGATATCGATTTGGTTCTTGATCGATTTTTGCGAATAATACCACGCCTCAGAAAATTCACGCCCCCTTTTTGTTCTTACATGATCAAGTTTCTGGAAATTATCCCAATGGAATTGATGTCTTGTTCTGTCTTCGTTAATTGAAACAAGTGACACGGGGTCATGTTTTCTGCTGGAAAGCTCGTGTTTTTGTATTCTGGTGGCAAGTTTTCTCCCAATCTAGCCAACATTGTGTTTACTGGTTTGAAGGCGACTGTTACACCATGTTGTCGTAATTGTCTTGCAGCCATTTTCGCGACGTTTTTGATATGCGCAATCATAATTCTTCTCTTTTCTGGTTGTGTTGGGAACTAGATTGGTGCTGATTTCGTAAGCATCTCCATATGAAGTTCCCATTATTTTCGAGTGTCTGACAAGTCTTCGTTTTTCTTTCGCCTTCAACTATGCTGTACTGCAGTGCGTCCCGATCCGCTTGAATAAGTTTTGAAAACAGCTTCGATTGTGACAGCTCGGAAAACCAGCTCGGGACAAACCAATCAGTTTAGAGTTATTGGATACTGTTTCGAAAATATGTCAGCGTGGAAAGAAGAAAAGGAAGTTATTCACTCATTCTCCCACTGGCGATTTAATCTCGATTAGTGATGAAACTTTTACAATCCAACTGCCAAGCTCGACGAACAGACCGACAACCAAGCAGTGCGACCAAGCTACCTATTACCCGCAAGATCCACGTGTTATCACCTTTCTTGGCACGTTTCGCTGTAACCTACATTTTTCTAGCACACTTGTGTAAACCGCTACCAGAGCTTGCCTAGAGACAACAAACAAACGAGTCGGCGCTCTGAAAATGCAAGTACTGGCCGTAGGATGAAGCCAGGCTTACCGTAGTGGGTCAACCGGAAGTTGCGGTTCAGTGAAAGGAACCAATAATCCGTCGATTTTTGGTTGCCAAATTTGGGTACCGACAATTTCCACGGTTGACCCAATTAATCTTCGATGTCAGCCTGTTTCCCAGATAGTTGCGTTGCTTCTCTCTCCTAACCAGTCAAAAAGCTCAGCAGCCCATTATCAGTCACAAGAGTTGTTAAATGTGATCTCGGCGTTTCATATTTGCAGACAGATGAGGCAAAATTGCGACAAGATCATGACAACCCTAGATGTCATTAGCCTCCGGGTGAATACAACCCCCAGAAGAAAGCGCGTATTTGATGAGCCTCAACAACGGCAAAACCGGTGCTTGGCTGTCGACAATGTTTCAGCAAACTTATACCGGCCAATTAACCCACTATGTCGTCATGACTCGCCAACAGCAGGTCATATGCCAACCATACCCAGAAGTGATCTGAAGAAAGCGTTCAAACAGGAGGGCAAAATGTCGATGGAATAGGCGGCTGAAAGCATAATCACCATCTCAGAAACAAACAATGGTGAGTACTCCAGACTGTTCTAATCACAGTCATGACTAGCTTCCACTCACCTTCATATTGATGAATTCATTTTTAGTGGATTTAGATTTTGCATGCAGACCATTAATGACTGATTCCGATACAAACGTGATAGCATGTGGTGATTGCTGGCAGCAGTGTTTATTTACCAGTCCCTGAGCAGTATTTGAGCCGTATCTGAGCCGTATGGATCTAAACGGATCTGGTATTGTGATCATGGAAAGGACGGAATATGTAGCCAAAATGAAGGATTATATCCGATGAAGAGACAGTGGGTCTCCTTTGAACCGACTGATAAAAAAGCTGATTGGAAGGAAACTTCACACTCTATTGATGGACGGCTTTATGTCCACCCAGCTTTACAACTAATTCAAGTCTGTTGAAACTAAAGCGCCACACTTACGGGGAGCAACAACTATCTATAAAGATGGGGTCTCTCTGGCACCCATTTTGGCTATACAGAACCCGGCATCCCACAAGTTAGACGGATGGTTGGTCAAAAGTTTAAATCATATTTATTACCGTCCACAAAATTCCCACCTGCATCTCCCTAGTATATTTAAAACAGCTGAATCTCCTGCCTTCAGTTCGAAATCGATGCCTATGAACAAATCGAGGGCGTACCAACTTTTAGCAGATGTTTCTTTGGGCATGACTAGAAGACAGATTTCTGGTGAAATGTCTGATAGTGTACTCTACCATAGTCCACAAACGATATGTGGATAACATTTTACTTTTCACAGACCGTAACCACTTGAAGAACATGTACAACCCCATGAACAGTTTAGAGCAAAACGTTCCACTGTCTTCTAAGGCAGAAACTTGCAGCAGTCTTGCATGTTTAGATATTCTAATTGCCAGACATCCAGATGGCATATTTAAGCGTTCAGTGTTCCCCAAGCCCTCATGGACTGGGCAGCATCTACAATTTTCCAGTTTTACTCCTTAGTCTATAAAAGCAGCCTGGTGCGCAATTTGTTCAACCGCGCCAGACATAGCTGTACTCCTGGCTCACTTCAACAAGAAGAGTTCCTAAAAAGGACGCTGATTTCTAATGGATACCCAGAAAAATGAATCAAAATCCACAGCACGCCATGGTATAAGCGAGAGCCTGATTACTCAGTAGAAAAGAAATAGTTCTTTATCAGACTTCGTTTCAAAGGAGATCACCAAACCACAGCCATACGGTACAAGTTACACAGTCACTCGTCGTACGTGCCCAGCCGCTCAGCTAAACCCGCTCCCATCAACGAGACAAGTCAGTTTCTGATGCGCACCGCGCATTGTACCCAGCTCGCATGTTACGTGCTAGTTCACATGCAGTTGCGGTGAGACACTGGTAGGACAGGCAGGAGCTTATGCGAACACATCTCAGATCGTTTACCTCTTTACTTGAGTCAGGCGACCAATCGATCGACCAATGGCCTGAAAGTTGAGACTCAAAAACCTGCCTCATCGATCGTCAAACACACTTTATCCACGGAGTTGACCGCAGCATGGCGCCTATAATTTGACTGCGCAATTTCATTTCGAACTTATTAGCTTCAGTGTTGATCAATCACTATCGACCCAACTTTGGGGTACAAAAGACCCCGATACAGGCTATCAGCTGACCTGCTTGTCCCACCATACGACTGGCTCCGTTCCACCGTTTTGTTGCGATTCATCCCTCATTATGAAGAGATAAAAACGAAATATCGGTATCCCACATCCTCTGTCTCCTTGTCGTAGAATTTACGCTCACATCACTTTCTTTCGAAAAACCGTCCCCCTGCCCTGGCACAATTATTCTGATGGGTGGTTTACAGTATCGAGTCCACCACTGGCATTAGAAAATAAGAACACCAATAAATGGAGAGAAGATTGGAGCCATTTTAATGAACCGAGTTCCCGACTTTATTTATCGTGATAAATAAGACATTTAGAAATTTACACAGATTAAGTTAGATCGTTTACCGTACCACAAAACGTTCATACAGTATTGTCCCTACTCAGTTCTCATGCAACCATATTTCTGTTTCCTAACGGGCCTATGAATGATTGCAGGCCCTTGTCCGAGAGGTAACTAGTATTCTCAGGCTTATCGGTCTTTGGTCAACCAGCGAAGGAAACCGTTTTAAACCCCATTGTTTTGAGACGGCTTAACTCGACGCTCAGAAAATCTGTGGGGAATTTGAAAACCAATCAGTGACATATAATGTCATCAAAGGAGCAGTATTCACAGTGCTGCCGTTTACCAAAGAAGCTCAAGAAGTCTTTTGTTATTTTCCCTCTCCAAGGAATATACCTATCTATGTTATTACCAAAATCTGAGCATATAAGGTGGAATACAGTGATTTGAAAGCTCTTATCCTGACTCATGGATTACTGTTCACTGGTGAATACGTCGTACACCGGTTCACTGAACGTCAGCCAGTAACTCCGAAAGTGAAATGGCATCCGTGAATGGAATAAAGCGTCAGCACTCCTGGACAGTGTCGCTTTAGAGTCGAATGCGAATTAGAATACAAACGTCCACTTACGAAGAAAAAATTACGATACCGAACATCAATATACCCGCTGTGTGTTCTTTGTAAAATCAGCAATAAGAGTCCAGCTTCAAAACATCTGCATAAAACTGTGATTTACTATTCCTACCCTTTTCGCTTCAAAATACTCGGCGACAATTAAAATCGTGTCAAGGTTAGGAAAGAATGTTCACCTGGTTAACACAAACCAAGAAGAAACACAACAAATAAAACATGACTTTGCGCCAAACTACTGGTTAGTATATCACTAGACAATCATATTTTCTGCTAAAATGCTACACATTGCGGTATTCACAGAGTAGCTCCGTATCTGCAAATAGGATGCTGTGCATCACCTGTCGCCCGTCAGCTTGAGTTATTATCCAGGTTTTTCGCAGCCAGACACCTACCACTGTTACATCAAAATTCGCGCATGTGTTTGACCTAGTTTCTCTTCGAAATCAACCGGCATTCGTTGATCGAAGCGCCCAAATAAATCACAATTCACCATATATTGTCGGGGTATTATTCTACAAAGAATAGGTCCGCCGATACGAAAACCAAAAGTCAAAGAATTCTAAATAGGAAAATCCAACGAAAGGACAACCTACAAGGCGAATTGACTCATTCCAACATCACGCAGTCAGGCCCGGTCTTAAAATTAACAAAGGTGTTTTACCTGTTCGACTTCTCGTGTAGTATGGAACCATTCTACGACTATCCTATGTTCGCTGGTTCATCCGACCAGTGTATTCTACCTTCGGTATCCCCCCTTATCAGTTTACTGTTAGTTACCATGTGGGCGTATCTATTCCATCTGTTTCCAAGGCCATTTCTGTCGTGTTCAGCGCAAGTACGCCTTCCTCTTTTATTCTGTTAAAGCTTCATCCCATTATACTTTTGCCATGTACGCAGTGGCCGTGGAGAAAAGTTATGGCCTGTTGGAACAGAGTCCCGAGGTGTGCATTTGTTGACCGAAATGTTGGTAGTGGAGTATAGCCGGTAGGGCCGATTCCGCAGCAAACGTTGCAATTGCTGCCAACAGTCCATGCAATCGTAAATTGAGTAGGGCGTAATTAGTATCATCATTGTCCACGCCTATGACCCGTATGCACCACACAAAGCGAAGCTCTTTCTAAATTTCGTCCCTCAATAGACCACCACCCCGCTGATGCGACCGAATCTGTTTAGTTTGTGTATGGTCATTCAAGAGAAGTGAACCGAATTAATGTTGGCAGACAGCAGCAAGCTGTTGATTTATTTCCTCCAAACGGATTTTTACTACAGTTTTATACTATTGTTTTTGTTGCAGGTTTCTGTTTGTTGCCGCAGGCATTCCTCTACACTGGCTTTTCTGTTCATCTTTGTCCTGGCCTTTTTGTTGACTGCACGCTCCCTCAAAGTTTTATCCATGCATGAAGACCTAACCAATGTCGTCATTGTGGAATTTATTATTTGCAAGTATTTTTTTTTGGCATGCAACTGTGTTGCTCAGAGTAGTTTGCTGGACGCTGCTGATTCGCCGTTTTGAGTTGTCAAAGTCGACTACCATGTCTAATAGGGATTTGACCAATTGCTTCCAAAAGGGCCGATTAACCCTAACTCCATGGTATCGACTGTGGCGCGAATCCCTTCCGTATTCAGATCGTTTTTCTTTCAAATTCTGCCGCATATATTCTTTCTCAAACCAACGAGTTGAAGCTCGAAAACCTATTGCTTCATAGTGCGCGTAACATGATTTGACTGGATCTGAGCGGCTACATTTTGCTCTACTAGGGATTAGTTTGAAGTTCGTGCAGGCAGTTGGGTCGAAATCTTACTGTGTAATGTGGCGGCCATCTCCTTCCTACAAACCTGCCATCCCAAATTAAACTGAGGTGTGTGCATTCAGATTCAGCTTAGTAGTACTTTCCCATTTAAAGTGTTGGTGCGAAATCTGGTAAATGGGGGCCTGGAAATTTAGCATGGATAATTAACCGGTCAGTTTCAGCGGCATGTCCTCTGGATTTCCATTTTGGTTCGTCATTACTCAGCGAGCCAAACGGTATGACTCTCGAAAATTCAGGTGGATGCAGTCTGCTTAACCCAACAGAGCATTGGCGAAATTTCCTCAAATAGGGACGAGGCGTTTGCACCTCATCTGCCAAGCTCCGCGAACTGTCTAACATGTAGGGTCTGATAGATTACGATGATAGGACAGGTTAAACAGCAGACACTTGAACTTGCAGTCGAAGATGTATAGGCAACGAAATCCCGACAATAGTAACTAGAGGGTAACCAAACGTTAAGCGGGTTCAAGAACCCAGGGAACGAGCACCAGGGAAGCAGCGTAGCGTCATAGTGAGCAGGCGTGAATCACGCTACTCATGAGTAGCCAAACAAATAGGAAAATTGCCACTGACTGCCGTTGATTCAACGGAGTAATCAGAAATGACGGTTACTGAACCTCTGGACAACTGGGAAGCCATAAACGGCAAGCTTGAAAGAAGAGAAACCTGCGAGTTAATGGATCTGAGCTTGACAACCTTTCTGAGTTCAATCAAGAATATTATGAACAACTCAAAGGGGCGCCAATGGAGTCACCAATCTCGGGGTTTAATTATGGAAGTTAATGGGAAGACTGGAGCAGACTGGGTCACCAAATATCCAACTAAAAATGTGGGTGCGATAAGCGGATGACACACTGGCCATTATAAAGAAGAATGGACTGTCAACAGCGAGCTAAATGCTGAAAAAACATCTCCCGACATCCATCTCACAACAGAAATGGAGGAGAACAAATTAGCTTGTTACAAAGACAACAGACGGTCAACTCCAAACCGAATTATACGGGAAACAAATGCACACGGAGCAGATTCTGGATAAGTTCAGTGACCTTCCAGACCGTCACAAACGAACTTGCGCTCGGGTCCTATTTGGACGCATTGAGACACACTGCAACCTAACAGGATCGAAGACGAAGAAATAATGACGGCTTTGTCGGCTACTTCAAAATAATGACTACCAGAGAAAATTCACATATAGATCCTTACGGAATCAAACCCAGGCCACTCTATCAACACAACCAGAACAGAGAAGGATTACACTTCCGTGTATCAGAAACATCGCTGAAATTACTGCAATATATTTAAAACAGCATGGAACAATCGTCGCTTTCAAGACCATAAGCATATTGAGAAGAATCGTCTTGAAACTAAACGGAAGACAGGATACAATGAAGAAGGCAAACGCGATCTACAAACACCATGCGACCTACAAAGCTCTGTTGGTCCGAATAGAGGCAAACTTACCACCACTCGAACACAAGCTTGTCAGCAGAAGACATGACCCAATGTCACTTGTTTCAATCCACGAAACAAGAGAGGGATATCAGTTTAGTTGCGTAACGTCCAAACGCTCGCTGAGGGGAAAACAAAACAAAAGCCGGAGTTTGCTTGGGTGTGGTACTCCACAGAGAAAACAGTCAATAACACACCAAAATTGACAGTCTATCAGCTGCTACAAAAAAAGAAATACACAATTAATCGGACCTGAATCACATGGGAAATCAGACAACCTAATGATAACCAAAGGAAAGATGGGATCAAAGAAAACTACTAAAAATAGAAGGTTACTCAACAATTGAATGGAGGTAAACCAAACCACAAAGCCAGACGAAAACAGATCAATCACAAATGAGGGACAGAAGGCGTCCAACGAACCAACCAAATGCCAGGAACTGAGACCATAATGCATATCAGACCTCGATTCGGCACACCACATTACGTGAAAGACACCTTGCGACCAACCAGTCACCATGGTTATACTAGAGACTGTTTAGAAACCATGAATACAGGCAAAAAAGGAGGAGGTGATCCATCCAATCCCCGGCGTTGAGGATGCCACCCCGATTGGTGATGAAACATTCGCAATCCAATTGCCACGCTCGGCCAACAGACCAACAAACAAGTGGCCCGCCCTAGCTAAACACAGTCCTCCTCATCGGCTAAATTTCAAGAGCTGATGGGCGAGGGATTTCCGTTGCGTACGCGCGTTTTAGGGTACCACGTGAAGACTTCCCAGTCGAGTTGTATACCTCCTATGCTCCATCATTTCGGTCATTCCTGTTAACTCCTATTGTGGTATTTCTGTTACACTTTGACGCATTTGTGAATGTGGAAACTATGATCAGTCGGTGGCATGGTTCCACCTTCGTCCACTTTCCGGTAAAATTAACAATTGTTTAATCTGGTCCCAGCCATTTCAGTCTCATTATTCAGTACGATTGCGTAGCTTAGGTGATAATATTGCGCACCATTTAGGAGTTTCCTAAGCCCAAACTCAACCATAGACCTTGACAACTCGTCACCCCTTTGGCTTTACACTGATGGCTTGTTGGATTGTTCACTCCATCTTTCTTGTACCATTCTTCATGCACATCCAGGGAAACCGTGCCTGCGCTCAACACGTGTGCTGCAGCCTTCTTCGACCCCACTGACTAATCTGGACGGCGGACAGTCTCGTGGGAGCTTTGGGCATGTTTTACCGTTAGCAATGTTTCGTCATGGGAAATGGTTGTTCAACAGTGTGCTGTAAGTCGTTTTCTTCGGAAACTCAACCACGAGTGGATCAATTAAACTGATTAATTAAACTGATCAATTAAACTGATTTGATGTATCCACTTCCGATACGGTTCAAGCAGCGCTCAAGACACCAGGCAACCGCACTACACTACACTACATTGGAATGAAGGATTGTTGATAGTTCACAGCGGTTGTATTTCACAAATTATGGGGTCGTCCTACTCTAAAGGGAACACCTCAAGTGATTGGCCAAAATTAAGCTGCAGTGAGAGGGAACTTTCCTGGAGGTGGCCTCTCTACGGAGGCTAACATAGATTTAAACTTTGGGAGAGGATTTAAAATGAAAGAAACCGTTTAGATCAGGCGTGAAATGAAACGAGTCATAAGTCACAGTCTGCGTTCATCAGGATTACCTCCGTACGGAGAACCCTTCCTCAAAAAGACCTTTCTCGAAAAAGGGTGACTTCAACTGAACTCTTGTGGCATGTTCCAGCGGTAAATGCCTTTCACTGAGAAGTCGCTTCTTCCGAAAGCAGTGAAATCTCCTCATCAGATATTATTCCGCTATTCTGCAGTTTTACTTAGCATGGCAGTTCCCGAAGCCGACAACACAAACACGAAGCGAACGATAGTCTGAATTTTCACGTACGCATTTCTCTCATGGAATTGTGAGGATCGCACCTGATAATTTCATAATGTTCAAACTGTTCGGTATGACCTCTTATAAACACAATCACAGGCCTGATGAGTGCTTCCCAAACTGAGGTAGTAAGCTAGACTTAAACTGTTTATCCAGTTCAGTCATGCATCTGTTGGCATAGATGACACTCAGGTGTTCAGACTACATCAGAATCCGAATTATTCAGGTCGAGTTTAGTGTCAAACTCACATCATGATACTTTCCCGATACGATGGTGGACGCAGTGAACTCGGTCACCGCCTTGATAAGCTGCATACTTATTCTTCCGCAAATTAAGTTGCAAAATTTATTTTAGGAAACAGTTGGTCCTGGTGAGTTCTCCAAACAGTAGCTTCTCCAAATAGCACTTAGCAAGGCGAAACCAGAAGTAACAGTACGCCAATGGATTATAGGTCGACATTTCTTGCTTCCATCGAGGGGGCTGTATTTTCCAACGCGGATTTGTATGAATTCATTGGTCGGTGTAGACAGAGTTAGAGTGAGACACGACTGAGACTGACTCCCCTTCTGAGGTATTCTTTTGTGCAGAAGCCACCCCATGGTTGAGCTGCGTAAATGTCTGGGTTATATAAGGCATATCTATTGTATCTTGCTGAGTCGCCAATCTGTGCTATCTGCTGCTGTCCCTGCTCCAGCGCCTAGTGACGGAAAAAGACTCACCGATAAGGAACACAACAGCTCTATTCCGAACAAGCGAGTGCGAGAGTGTGAGTGGGAAAATACGACGGCCTCAAGCCATTTTATTGGAGGGACACCGTCTGACCTTGGTCCAACGCTGTCTCGCGCTGTCTGGCTTCGATACAAGGCTGTCACGCGCTGCATATTGCGGGGGCGTTGTCTGTCTGGTCAGCATCTAGCGCATTTGAGGGTCTCAGCAGATTTTGGGCATTCACTAGTTACTTCCAGGACTCTGACCTTCCTGATACCAACTCATTGCAAGGAAATGCGAATGGTGGAAATCCGGGGGCTACATTTACCTGATGAACTGGAAAAGGCAATACTGATGGTGCACTATCAGAGATTTTATGTTTTGTTTTGTCCGGAAATTCAGAACTGCCTTAGTTTTATTAAACATGTTGTTGAAATTCTTCGATCGACCAACAGTTTCTAGTTTCTTCACTATGATTTAAATGGATGTTCTAACCATTCAGAAATTTCAAAAGTCCTGCCACACCACTCCGTTTAGCTTTTTATGGTAGGTCACAGGAGATCTGACCTGATGGTGGTTTGGCTGGTCAGAATGGTCCCGTAAAGTTTGGTTTCACGCAGCACTTTTATACAGTCCTCTTCATATAAGAGCCCTGGCTAGTATGGAAGAGCACGTACATATGAGTCAGCACATCGGACGAATGTGAGTACAACAACAGTTTTCGGATGGCTGTTGCGATTCTACCACTACAAATTCCTTTCTTACTCTATCGAAATTCACTGTGTGATGAATCCACTCCTGTGATAAATACCACAGATACAAAATGAATGGGACGCGCTGATTTTTTTCGGTGCAAAAACGAGCTGGAAAATGTTGCACGTTGTCCGCAGTGGATAGGGGGCGAAGTAATTGACATTCGTGCGCATGTTTTGCCTGTGCTAGGTCTGCCACTTTCGAAAGTGTAATTAAAATCATACGATTAGACGATGCCGGTCAGAACATGTACCCTGACCCCCCGTTTAAGTGAGCGAGGTAGCCCTTGTGATACGGGTGCGCCTATTTCCGTTGGCCACCGATACACTGAAGCTTTGGATCAATTTATGACTATGCCTGTTCGAACAGTCAGTCGATCTGGCTCTGGCCAACTGGGCGCTCTAGCCACCCAAGCATGGCGCACAGGAGGCAGACGTGTAGGCTAAAATTGATGTTGCAAATTTATTGAGACAGTTCATTTGGCTTGCAACACACTGGGCCAATTATTCGGGCCCACACGTCCACACGGTGTCACCAGCACTGTCGCCACCGTACACATAACGTCGACAGTTCAGCGTTTCTCACTTAAGCACCCTCGCGATAATGTTAGGCCGGTCTGTCTCAGTGCGCCACACATAGGCTAGTGCGGTGGGTAAGGCAGCCATAATAGGACAGGTTACCGACGCTGTCTAATGAAAATGTAATCACTGACTGAAAACAGCTTCATTTACTTGTATAGACGTCATAAACTACGCATAAGGTTTTCGGAAAAGTTTAGTAACAATCGGTAGATTTATTGCTGGGCAACGTTTCGCTTTTGACACAAAAGCTTCGTCAGGCCAACTGACTAGGTTACGAGGTTAGTCGAGATTTAAGGCGGAAGGAGAACCAATCATTTAAGTCAAGCTAAATCTCTGTTGGGTGTCGGCCGAAGGATTTTGTGTTAGGGTGGGTGACCAAGTGTTNTGATGTTCTTCAACTGAATGTGCTGCACACAGGCCGCCTCATGTTTCAGTTGGTACGATATTCGAGATATCGCAGTATATTTTCATGAAGGAAACTACTCACAAGGTTGTTGAAAACTCTTCGACAGCCCACGACCGGTTTCCCCCTTCTTGGACTGATCTCGACAAATGCACTCATTTGCATACCAGTTTGGTTTTGACGGGAGACTTACCTGGAACCGAGCTGAATCTGAATGTTTTTAAGCAACTGAACGTGCTGCACCAGGCCGCCTCATATTTCCGTTGGCACGATATTCGAGATATCACGATACATGTATATACGTAACACACTACTCATTAGGTTGCTGAACACTCTTCGCAGCCCACGACCGGTTTCGCCCTTCTTGGGGCTCATCAGGTAGGCGCAGTCCCCGAGTTTCCGTCAACCTTATGTTCTACGTGAACCCAAATTGCACGAAAGTAGCGAAATACACTCAGTTGCATGCCAATTTGGCTTTGACGGGAGACTCACCTGGAACCCAGCTGAATCTCTCGGAAAAGGTTGAGAACGCTCACAGAGAAGTGAGTTTCCCTAAGGTTAGCAAGGTGGTCTATTTGTGCATGCATTCCCGAAAGGAAGCAATTACGTCAAGGACACCTGTTGGTATCCCCCAGGAGTTTGTTCGAGGGGAGTACTGTGCTACCATGGTATTGTGATGTAAAACAGGTCGAGCAAAACCGAAATGTTAAAACTCTATTGCCGTAGACCAAGATTAATAACGGTTAGGAAACACGCAACATTCTGGCTGGATTGCGTAAAAACGCAACGTTCTTGGTAGGTGCGAATTTTCGTAACCGCAAAACCTAAGGACGACGAAAAGTAGGTTGTTGCGTTAGCTGCCGTAATCACATCACATATTCCTATTATTGCTTCATATTTTGGGACAAAAAAAAAGCCGGTTCTAGAATTGCCGAAATCAACCCAAGGAGGAAAAGCCCCAAACGGTAAGCGTTTTGCCGTTGTTGAAGTTCCCGATGCGGAATTTTCTGTCAAGCGTAGGTTTGGTGATCCCGAATATCAAGAGGGAGAATTGGGTTCCGAAGTCTACACACAAGCAGCAAAGTAAAATTATACAGTGAACCTCAGTTGTCCACGTTTGTGGCGTCAATAAGTGCGCAAATCAGTCACTGACCTGGCCAGTATCGTGTTTCAGATTGGCTGTGCGACCACATGGGTATCAGGACAGGAAAAGTCAGAGCAGGCCCGCCAGATGGGACAGGAACGCCAATGGGTAAGTAGATCAGTGACGCACACACACACACACACGTGCTAGTATACCCGTATAGGACAGAGTGGCCCCTGTGGTAAGATGAATGTCGGGTACGGAGGAGGGCGTGACGGGGTCAAACAGGTCGAGATCAATAAGCACACGGGCGGAGTGCGTGGGTGGTTGGAATTATCATGGCATCAAATTAGGTTCAACAGCTGGTTGTCAGGGTATCCAAGTCTACTGTCCTAAACAATCCGATTGCCCCAACGCCTTTTATGGCTGTGATTCTATTCAGCCTATCAGTGATGATACAACCAAATCAATATCGCCGAGTGACGCGTATTACCATAACCTCCAATAGGGGAAGCAAATTTGGAACCGGGATTCTACAGGGACTATTACTGTAAAAAAAACATCAAATCATAAAAATACACAAATCTCGACGGTAGGTACTCGTCTGCATCACATGCTCCATTTGTAGGTCAAAAGTACAGTGTCAGCGAAGCAGGTCCAAGCACGCGAGACAATCACGTGTGCATTGGGGTGGCCATTCATGGCTTGGTGGCCATAAGTGGTCTGGAGACCATAAGTGGCTTGGTGGTCATAAGTGTCTTGGTGAACGTCAGTTGCTTGGTAGCCTCGAGGTAACGCGCCAAACCCAATATTCGATTAGGTAATGCTAGAGTATTTGCCTTTTGAAGCAGCCTGAACCTACACCCCAGTCCCAGTACCAGTAGCTAAATAATGGACATTGTTCAGTGGCAACAGGCACCTATTAGACTCGACCAACGGAAGCAGCGACTGTCCGTGATGTTTGGCGGCATAGACCGAATGGCGAAGTGGCGGTGACCGAGAGCTCGTGAGCATTTCATTGCCTAAATTGCAGCTTATCGCCGTCGCTTGAAGTTAGGTAGGAATCGGTGCCGTGATCCAACTCATCACTTTTGCCATGCTTGGGATGAATCCGCTCCTGGGCGTAGGGCTTCAGCCGGCCCAAACACCACACATTAGATGGTAGAGTCGCATCATCCGATCGACCACGCACCAATGGAAAACTTTGTTTCCAATTGCTCATCCCTGTTGATAATAGCCTGAACACAGGTGGGCAACGAGGACAATTCAGTTGGTTTCCACTTAACGCACCTGTTGGCTGACTCTACCCGGTTGGTTGTTTCATTGCCAAGGCTGACTGTATGCTTTGTAGCATAATTCACCCAGGTACTCGGGTCAGATATCCAATACTCGCCGAGGTACTACCAGTCGTTCTGGTTCTGGTTTCTGATACTGGTGGCATAGACCACAAATTCATTCAGTTCCCTACAATGCAGCATTCGAGTAGACCAGGAGAACAAAACCTCTCTGTCGGAATGTGTCACTACCCTGATCTCGTTAATTATGACTCTGAGACCTTGTAAGATATGACAGTGGCATTGGGTATCACTGCCCTGAGGTAAGTCAAGTGTACCACAGTCCTTCAGGTGACACTTACGGGTCACATCCTTTGCCAGAAATGTTAAGCCGCAGTTATAACAGTCCTGTGAGTCACTACGAATAAAGGAGTAAAAAATACCGCGGCCAACACTGATGCAGTCAGTGACTACCACCTGCCATAGGTGGTAGCCACTTGTATTGCACTGATACGTTGAATCTGACTGCGTCAAATCACCACACTTCGCAGACAAAATGCTCGGATTTGCAGATGCAAACGATAGGACATTCAAAACTGTTGTCGTCACGAAAAGACAGCCATCGGTACAAATGTGCGCAAGGCCTCTCAGATAACCTACAGGTCAAAAACAGGATAGTCCAAGTGGCGTAGCGGACATCGTCGCATATCAGTCGATTCCAGAGTTTTTTCGGGCATGGTCACAGATAGTAATGGATGACTTGAAACACCGCAACAACCAAAATCACTTTTTTTGCTTTCCATCCAATGGGCGGTTACTTGCGTAAAAAGATAAATAATAAAATCGTTCAGCTGTGACACCCTTTCGGTGCCTAGCAGCCATGCCACCCGAAAGAAGAACGAGGGCTGGGATACTGTCAGTGACAAGCCTGTGCGCTTGTTGACGCTACGAACGTGAACAATTGAGGTTTGTTGTACACATTTGCTTACCCTTGTGTAAATAGTACCGTAGAATTTCGAACCCAACTCTTCCTTTTGATATTCGGGGTTGTCGGACCTACGCGTCACTCAAAGTTAGGTAGCGGGAACCTCAACTCCCGGCTTCCCCAAGCCTGACAGTGTCCCCACTTGTTGTTAGGTAGGCATGCTGGCTGGTCCACCTTAGGTGGTCTGTCTGTGGGCGTGAAAATATACCCTAACTAAGAGTTCACTCAATCCTATAGACGGAAAGCATTGTTCCACTTATGCACCCTTGTTCTGCAGCCCGACATCACACTGAGTGCCATCCATTTGCCTTGGTAACCAAACGTTTCTTATGTATCCTCCGTTGTGGCCTTTATTGTTGTGAATATTCACACGTTCTTTCACCGCACATACTTTCAATGGTCTGCCGAAAATTTGTACAAAAATGGAATTAAACAACGTGATTCATCTTGTACCCTAATTGGCGACGACCGTCTTTGGGTGGTATGAACGACTCAGCAGGTCTCATCCTTATTTCAGTCATGATCACCAGAAAGAAGCACATGAGCTTTGGGGCGACGGATTGAGTGCAAACTTCACAGTTACTTCATATTGGTGAAAGTTCGAAGAAACTTCCCATGTATGTCCTCAAGTAAAGGGGATTCTAATGCAGTTTAGGCCATGCCGGAGCGAGGAGACACTGGATTCGAGTTTCACTCTTAATGGAGCTGATCAGCAGTACACATTCTTGGTCATAGTGAGATGTCGACCACTTGGACCTCTGAAGTGGGAGGCGAGCCTGTTAGCAATAACTAGAACGCATCCCATGCCGTCCGATTGGTTCCGAACGTCTGCGATGCCAACTGACTGGGAAGCCATTGCATTCAGGCGGACCGGTCGATGCAACCAGGACAGTTATTGGGCCGTTTTCGGAGCGTTAGGAAAGTTATCCACGTTGCCCGTGAAACGGTGAACGCGTTTGCCTGGTTGCATTTGGCAATTCAATTACTGCAAGCGTGTGCTAGTTGTAGCACCCTTGCGTCGCATGCCAAGTACCCGCCATTTGAATTCCAGTACAACACACTGCTGGTGAGCCTCAAAAAAAAACGGAAATAGAGTCCAACGCACACCAGCTTTATTGTGTACTGACTAGAGTGTTCGTCCGCACATTTCTTGCACACCAAATTGTATTCGAAAGCACTTTCTTCTGGAATCAGCATCATCATGTAAAAAAAAACATCATTGAAATAAATCCGCCTCCACGTTACTCGTTTTCATTAAGCTTCAAAATAGTTCAAAGGGGTTCCACTAAACTTGAGCATCAGATATGTCATCAACTGACTTCAGAAGGTGTCATCCGCTCCTGGAGATATGTTCATTTACAGTCTCATGAAGTTCTCTACTGATTAGAACTTGTCTTGTTCCCTAATATCTTGCACCCGTGTCTCGTGACCTACATTCAAATCATCATTGGTACAGTCTTCAAAGTGTCAAGTGAAGGTGACGCTAAGTTGTCTCAACCATGATAGGAATCAGCATAAATATTTCGTTTCAGATTTCTTTTTGGGGTTGCTCGAAATGGTTTGGGCAGTTTAGCCAGCTGGCCTAACCAGGTGACACCACTGAACGAACAGGACACCCTCATGAGGGCCTCATGAAATTTAATTTTCAACTCTGGCAAATCATCGGTCTTTAAGAGTTTGAGCGGAATTATCATCAGTGTTGCGACTGAAACTGTGCGGAAAGAAGGCGAGAACACATCTGCAGCTGCCTATGAATCACCTGCTCTTTGACGGCCTTGTGAGTATTCACTTTGAGTGAAAGACCGCACGACATCTTGACGTGCACACCTGTTTATCTTCTCCGGTGAGTTTGCGGTCGTATCGTGGCATCATTGGATTTGTCAAGAACTGCCCACAAAATGAACGAACCTTATGGATTTATCAAGGGTTCTTCAGTTTGCAGTCACCTACGGCATTCTAGGCGCTTAGAAAGTTTTCGTAGGTGTGCACTACTTGTGAGTTCACCAACACAGTTGCACCAGTAAGGTCAGTGTCCATTAGGCTAAAGATGTCGGCGACTGCGGAACCCAAGTGGGCTACTGCCAGTGGGTCATTCGGTTACTGAACACGACGTGCAGCGGAGTGTGATATACTCATACAATAACTGGACTATATTAGTTGAAATGAAAAGTCGAAGTGCAGATAAAGTGAACAAAATGACACTTTTAAATATTTTGTAGAAACAAGCCAGTAAAAAAAACATAGCACCTGGGTGTCTGTAATTCAATTTAAGCCGGCAGGATGATAAAGTGACTAGCCTGGCAATAAAAAACAAAGCGGCTGACGAACTTTAAGGTAACCACCATTGTTGCATCCCAAAGTTGCTTAAGACGAATATTTATGTTTGCTACGATTGCTTGATGTTTCATTGCTGGATTAGACTGGAGGAACAGAATCTTGAGTGGGAGCAGATTGTGACCACTCAGCGAGGTTATTTGACAAATGCGTTTTGCTGCCTGCTGACAAAGCCAAGGCACAAATAGTTTAAACATGCGACCAGTATTTTTTCTTTCCCTTCTAATTGGTGTGATTTTTGTCTCATCGCTTCTGGCGGCTTTCTGCGGACCACTCTTACACAAAGTCATATTGCCCCATAATTCCATGCTCTTCGTAAACTCCAGCTGTCAAATAATTTCCTCTGTTACCATCATTAAGAAGTCCGGTATGTGAGCGAATGATATTTGTTACGGATACGGCTTTCTTCATTGAAGTAATATTGTGTGAAGCCCATTATGAACCTATGAGGGTTTCGTGAGTTCAGTTCCGCACTCAACTTCCGGGAGCTTCATCCACACTGAGGACTTTTTCGTATAGCGGATAGCCATTTGTTTCTCCCGGTGTTCAGTCGACCGGCGCCCTTGACGTCCAGTGGCATATAGATGTGATTTATGGCACAACATGCAGTCAACAAGCGTTATCGTGCGTGTGGGACCGAATGTCTCTCAACATGGTAGGTTATTGGATAATGAACTGTTGAAAAAACGAATTTGAGCAAATTCTGTTTTAAGCTTCTGAAACATTTGAACCTCACAAAGAAAAGCTGGGAATTCACTGTGCCTAAACATGTGAGCTTTTACCTTAGAACTAAACCCTTATTGTTTTTCGCAGATGATGCACTTATACAAATATGGGAATCTCGCTTTGGAAACTGAATGCTAGGAAGCATCTAGACGTACTTCATTTAAAGAACTGATTTGTTTTTCAATTTTGCGCAAAGTTTGTTGGTTTCCTAATCGGATCGAAGACATCAGTTGAAACAAACTAATTACAGACCGATAATGAAATCAAAAGAACTTTGTTATTGCTTCCTTCTGATCATTGCTGTGGCAACAATCCTGCGCAATATCTCAGTGCTATTTTGCTTACTTCTCTGGTGGTATGGATGTTAATGTAACAAGGATTTGTACTGGATGGGCAAGCTGTGGCGAAAGAAATCAAGAACCGAACAATGAAAATTATGTCATACGTTGAGACACTGACCCAAACTACCTATGCTCTACACTGTTCAGTATCGTGGCTACCGAACAAGACGATCGCCCTTGCTTGACAGATACAGTGGGAAAAACACTATTCACCACGGTAGCACCCAGCTCACACATCCAACCGAGTTCTGCGTTGTTGTGCCTACAGCTGCTATTTGAGCGAAACATGATATTGGTCGAATATGGAATAGGACTTCCTCCAAACCAAACAAGGTTGCAAGGTGACACTCCTCGGATGTTTGTGGATTAGGGTGCTGAAGGACTCTTTTAGAACACGTGCCATGTGAAGAATGTGACAAATGAAATGAATCTTGAGCTCAACTCACACACTCCCTGAAGCTGTTCTGGCGTGTGAACACTGTGCTAAATAAACAGGCTGCAGGAGCCCGGCGACAAATCCATCGTGCATCCCGTCCAATGAGTCAACCGCCAGACTGAACACTTAGCCAGCCTCATGTGGCTTTCACATCTCAAAGAATGACGGAATTTGTTGGCGGTGCTGTGGAAGGTCGGTAGCTGGGGTGAGCTGGCTAGGTGTTGAACTGTTCGCTGGGCCTGGTCGATGGATTGTAAACATTTCATAACCAATCGAGTTGACACCGACATTGCCGGTTGATTTCGCACAGCGTACAGAACAGAAATCCAGGAAATGTTTGGTGGGAAGAGTTTACATCAGTGTGAAAGCATAACTGAACTCCTTCCTGTCCCCTGACAAGCGACGGTTCGACATCTGACGGAGATGCCCCAACTCATGAACGACTAATCCACGTTTCAAGTGAGAGAACTTTAGAAGTTACGCACCCGACCATTGCGGTTTGCCAAAATATTTGAGCTGATCGTGGACGTCATTTGTCTCAAAGATAAACGTCTAGTTTGAAAAAAATGAATCAATGCCATGATTTGTTCGTGAAAACCTTATGAAATTATGAATTTGGACCTCATAGGATGCCCGTGGTCGCTAGTAATTCATGCAAACCCTCTTCCATCCGTAATGAATAACCCGGAATAATGTGCGATTCGATCCACCGACAGTGTAAGAAGCAGTGTTCGGACAACCCGCGCACCAGCGCGTGTTCGAAACATCTGCACTTTCACGACTGAACAGACGAACGTGAATAATCATGGGTAATTTGACATCTCCCCTATCTTTTTGCATTCAACTGAATAATTGTTAATTTGCGCAATTCTTTATTTTCTTCAGGTAAAACAATTGCTTTTTTGTTACATTTCATGGTTGTGAGGACTAAGTCTTGCCCCACAATCCCTAACTCCAGCACCATATAATCTCTACCGTCGGGTGACTATGGTATTGTGAGTAAGGGTTATTGTGACGTTCCTCGGAAATCCAACGGAAATGGATCTAATAGTACACATTTGATGATAGCCATAATATAACTCAGAAGGTATATGCACTAATAACAGTTTTTACTATGGTTGACAGTAGTTTACAGTGGCGAGTTACACTTTGTATAAAATAAATGCAGTGCGAAAGTGGAGTAAGTCAAAAGGGGAACTTATCGTTTGTGAGAGGTTCTGGGTGAAAGTCCGGACGAGGGAGCGCGTATTCTCCGCAGTATAGCCGCTACACGTGTTCCGTAATTGTCCATAGACTTGAAGAGCTTGCTTGACTCCCTGCCCCCTGCGCGCGCGAATATGTGTGGTGACTGTGTTGTGTCTTCCTAAATATAGGAAGGTTTGACCTGTGTATAGTACATAAAATCGTTCCGACGCTTACAAGACGGGAACTGACTTGTTGGTCTAGGTTGCGAGCGGGACAGGATTTTGTCACGTGATTTGTG
>SJOL01013238.1:6270-29022 GCA_004794785.1 Opisthorchis felineus | reverse complement strand
AATCCAACGGAAATGGATCTAATAGTACACATTTGATGATAGCCATAATATAACTCAGAAGGTATATGCACTAATAACAGTTTTTACTATGGTTGACAGTAGTTTACAGTGGCGAGTTACACTTTGTATAAAATAAATGCAGTACGAAAGTGGAGTAAGTCAAAAGGGGAACTTATCGTTTGTGAGAGGTTCTGGGTGAAAGTCCGGACGAGGGAGCGCGTATTCTCCGCAGTATAGCCGCTACACGTGTTCCGTAATTGTCCATAGACTTGAAGAGTTTGCTTGACTCCCTGCCCCCTGCGCGCGCGAATATGTGTGGTGACTGTGTTGTGTCTTCCTAAATATAGGAAGGTTTAACCTGTGTATAGTACATAAAATCGTTCCGACGCTTACAAGACGGGAACTGACTTGTTGGTCTAGGTTGCGAGCGGGACAGGATTTTGTCACGTGATTTGTGTCACTTCTTTGTGGAACAAAGAAGTCGCGTGATCTAGTGAGCACGGATGTACTAGACGTATGAAGCGAAGTTGGTTGAAGGAACAAGGAAGTGACCGCTACAGATCTACCCTGTACCCACAGAGGTGTATGAATTTTTCCAAGTTCAGATCTTGTAGTAATTATCGAGTCGGATGGCCGTCAATCAGGTCCGGACAGGAAGTGCATCGATGAGGTATGCTATAAATCGTTTGACTGTGCTACCATATATGAAGGCGTCTGCGTATATGAGCATGACCAGAATCGTTTTCAGGTAAAGTTTACCCAATGCACCTGAGCATCGTCACAAATACAAGTGAGAATGATGGACAGTCACTGAGTGGGTTGCAATTTCTGTCAAACATGGCACTAAGCTTGAAGCCTCCATGATACAAATGCGTTGGATCACATTTTATTCTGAATTAAGACTGTGCCTTAGAGTGGGTAAATGTGGAAACACATACTCTGCAGCATAACTATCCAGTCAGGATTTGCCGCAGAGTTTTTGAAGCCTAGACCCAGTAGGTGGATTTCTCAGCTGATGTATTCAGGTGCGTGCAACCCGCAATGTCCAGCATTAAGCACACCGGTTGCTGAATCTAGCGCTGTGTTCAACACTATCAAGTCGTTTGAATCACTCAATGAGATCGAGGAAATAATTCGGATGGACTTCAGTGAATCTTTCTCACATCCATTTGCTGAGGCGATATTGCAAATCTAGCGGGTCTATCCTATAAAATTCAAGTTCGTACTCATAATTCAGTACCACTTAACTCAAACAAATTGTGCGATAGATATAAGTAGAATCCATTTTGTCGAGGTGGTTTTCTAGGACGTCTGTAACTACATTTTGAAAGTGGTACTCTGTAGCAGAATCGCATCAGGCTGTCCTAGATCCAATTGCGCGAGTTGTTGACCCCATTACTGCGTCAGGAATTGGCTTGTTACTGTTCACTTTCAAACATTTGGTGGTACCCAGAAAGGTTGCCCCCCTTGACATGGTTTTCACTATTAATTGACGAGAAAGAGATACAGGAGAGGGACTTCGAACAGCTGCGCTAATGCGCTTGTTTGCGCCAAGACTTGATATGGCGCACTTTGACAGTGTACGCATACGTCAGCACCATTCAACTAATATTATTGTTTTAATGCGACAATGTATCGTCCTAATTCGTATACTTGTCACACTCTTAAACGTCAGTCCAACTGATCACGAAATAAGCTTTATGTTGCACAGTCTGATCATCGGTAAAAATACTCCATGGTGGGGCTGTTTTGAGTAGGAGTAAAAATGCTGGGGCTTGGGATAAAGCACTGCAATCGGGCTTTATCTATCACGAAAAGTGAATCCGCACCGAAGGGTGTTCACTATTTGCTTGTATGATTCCTGAATTTAGTTGGTAAAATACGATTATTCGCTTGTTAGGGCGATGTAGTAAGCTGTTCAGGTATGCTTAAGGGGAATTCTGCCTTTGTTAATGACGCAGAAAACGACTGGTGGATGTATAATCGTGTCAATTGTTGTTGCCGTGCCAGGGGAACTATGTCTATTTCTGAAAATGCTGGAAAAAAACACTGCAGAAAGCTGTAGGTAGCAGTGACCAAGCACATAAAGCAAGCACAATGATAAGTTTACATGAATCCTGAAGATGAATGCGAACATAAAGTGTGTATTTATGATTGTAGAAATAGTTCGTGAGTAGCTGTAGGATGTTTGAACAATCACTAGAAAGTTATCTGGTCTTCATCAGTCCAGACAAAACTCAAAACAGTGACCCTGTGCATTGGAATCACGCAGTTTGAATGAGATTGTGCCTACTCAATATTTCAATAGTGGAGCGTTAATTTCACTTGTCATTTTGATTCTCAGCTGATGGTTTTAATGCTCAATGATGTTTCATCCAGTCTCCTGCAAATTTCATTTGTGCGGCTGTCCAAACCAGTTGTTTGGTTCGCTGGATAATGAACATTTCAGGCGAACTATCCAACTAACTTGAGAAGTTTCGGGTGTTGAACTAGCTATCAGAAAAGATGCCTTTGGACTTGAAAAGACTTAGAAAAGATAATGGAAACTGAATCGGTGTCGGCGGCACATATTCGCGATTACCAAAAATCGATTCCGATGTCGTTTTGCAAGAGTCGGATAAAAATGGGATGCGTTTAGCATTGAATTACATTGAATTACACAACATATACCTCGAACCAAACCAAGGTCGCTTCCCTCGATCAACAGCATCATAGATGAGAGAATCAGACTTCCATATTCGCAGTAAGCCACATCACAGTGATCTAGTTGAGTTTGGGGGACGGAAACCAACATCGTCGAACAAATGAGCTCCCTCAACGAGTGATACAATACGGCGGTCTTTTATATTCCGCGGCAAGTCTCAGCCCTTTGCTTTTTTTTCAACGCAAGCTGGGATCGAAGGTAAGCTTATGACGATTTTGTAAAATTGCCGAAAGTCGTACAAGACCTCGTTAATATTCGAAAATACTTGAAATTGATACAAACCACTGGGACAGATTGTACCCGCCGTTATCCATCAACGGGGAATGTTTTGTCGTTGTTCTAACTGAGGTTACATTGTACATCACGTAATGACATGAAAAATCTCGTGGCCCAATTGAGTGTCTGAAGATAACTTCGGAAGATTGCAGGCGTGTGCGACGAACTTGTGCATGTAAGAATAGCCGCATATAAAGTCAGTTTTAATTACCCACCAAAAGATTTGTTGAAGTTGGCAGTGATTGTTTACAAAACGGTGTGGAAAACTTGATCATTGATGGGCATGTTTTAATTTTGGTCACTGTAAAAGCAAAGTATTCAATTTTCGTTAGAACCAACATCTCCGGCAACGTGGTTTGCAAAGAAAGTGGACACTGTTTGCTGTTGATGATTCTTACGTTGATGTCGCTGAAGCGCCTCAAGCTGGGAATATGCCTTGGCACACAAAACGCACATAAAAGGCCGCTGTTTCGTATGGACAACGGAGTGACGTTTCAAATTACGGGTGTCTTCAAACCAGCGCTTACAAACAGCGCATTCGTGCTTCGTTACTTTTTCCATTGGAACTTTGTCGTGCTGTAGGAGTTTGTGTTTATGTAGAGCTCCACGATTTGGAAACACCTCAGAACACGCTGAACACAAGCAGTTCTTTTCGGCCGAATGGCAATGCATATGACGTTTTAAATCACACGGATCTCTGAACGCCTTTCCGCATTCATCACACAGTACCTTTGTCCGAATTCGGCTCTGGGGTGCGTGGTCATCTCTTTTATGCCGATGTAGACTAGGGAGATGCCTAAATATTCTGCCACAGATTTCACACATAATTGATGCCGAAATATCGTGCGAAACATCCGACTCCTTGAATTCCAGTGCTGTCGAATTGGCTTCCATGGAGAGACCTCCGGGTGTGCTTAATGGAGTGCGTTCATCGTCTGCAATCAGAGCAATGTGGTCGAGTTAAGATATGCAATTCATACATTCTTCGAGTGATTGAGCAGTTCTCAGAAGACCTAAGCATTCAGTTGATGAAGTCTTTCAAAAATGAGAACCAGAGTACTTTTTCCCAAAATTAGGCGACACCTTAGGGAAAATACATATACGGGCTAGAATGTACCCTTCAAGCGAACTGACGAAATAATTTATTGAAAAAATTAGTTGGCAACAGTCGTCCCATTATAGTCTTTTGCATATGTAAGATGTGAATTTATCTCATAGTTTTAAGGGGTCCTATAGTGATTTAGCTGTCTGTGATGACAGTGAGAATAACGGTGTTGGTGTACTTATAGAAATTCCATCATCCGACTACCCATTTGTCATCCCATACCGAAGTTAGATCAGGCTTCGGAGCCGTGTACGGTTAAGGGCTTGCATTCGCCTCACACAGCACGCGACTAGACCAGTTTTCGCGACCACACAACACTAAAGAAATTCAACCTTGTCCACGCAGTCGTATATATCTTCTGCGATACCACTGTAGTATGAAACAAGGACTCGTGCCTTCGAACTCCATGCAATCGTTTCGTCACCGACATACAAAATTCAACCAGAGCTCATACATGTTCCAATATAGTCGAAGCACTTTACAACCTCCAGTGTTTCTCAGAGGCTGGCCTGTTATATCGATGTATGGGTTATACTAACTAGTGGCTAAACTCCTATATATCGTGCCGACTGAAACATACAGCGGCCTGGCACAGCACATCCGGTTGAAGAAGAACATCACAAAAGAGAGATTCAGCTGGGTTCCAGGTGAGACTCCCCCAAATAACAAATTGGTATGCAAATAAATGTATTTGCCAAAAACTCCAAAATCGTCTAAGTTTCAGTAAATCAAACTGAGTACAACAATATACAACTCAGATGATCAGCCACCCGTGGCCGAACAGCTACGAGTTCAAACTGCTAACCGGGAGACCGTGAGCTTGGGACTCTGGAGTTTCGTAGGATGCGCACTGCTAAATATCCTCACTAGGGACGGGACGGCTGTACAGTGAATTCATTTACAAGATGAAATATCATTCAAAAAGCCCCAGGACGTCTCAAAGTCATGCTGTTTTGCAATGCCTCTGATGCTGATAGAATTGATATCTTGTGGCTCCCGAAATTCGGACTATGCTGCGTAATATTGGACCCTAACTAATTACACAAGTACAATCTTGGTGTGAGTGGAGCATGGTTGACAACAATGACCTATCGGTTACGCAAGTTGTTGGTGTTAGAACTGTCAACTCTCTTGACTTGTGAAATTCAAGGGGGCTAAATACGCTCAGGCTAATCACCTCAAGGCTTTGCTCAAAATGTCACAAGTTATGAGCCAGCCTGCCTAAGATTCAAGTGACTTGATGAGGGTGCCAGTCCCTATTGCTTTGCAGGACGACACGAAAATAAAGTTGCCGTATAACTAATCGATTCAAGTTTGATTCGAAGCCGCATTATCAGTTACGCACTATACAGCAATCAAACCAGTTTCTGAAACAAACAATTGCTTCCAAAACCCAGTAAATCACGGCGGACCTGCTAGATCGATTGGCTCAACTAAGTGACTTACAGATAGGCTACAAAGTTAAGCGATCCTCGGATATTAAAATTGAAAAAGTAACTAACGTACCTACGCTAACTTATGACTTAGTTATGCTAATCTAGTGGTGGAATCTTTGGGTGATCTCACTAACTTACCTGTTGTTATGGTATTCGTAATCAACAAAGCTATTCCTCTGTTAACCATTGTGTTGAACAGTTAAGTTTTCCGCTCGCGGCCGCCTTTGAGTAAAACCTAGAAACCACATAGTCGGGCCTCACCTCACAATGTAGATGAGATTCCATATGCTGATTACCAGTTCACCGCTATGTAATTAACCTAAGTAGAACGGATGATGCACATTGGTCCGCATAATGAATGAAACTACTCACAACGTTGCTGAAAACTCTTGGATAGCCCACGATCGATTTCGCCCTTCTTGGGGCTCATCAGGTAGGCGCAGTCCCCGAATTCCCGTCAATCGTATGCTCTAGATGAATCCAAATTGAGCTGATTTCGACCAATACTCTCGTTTGTATATCAATTTAGTTTTCACGGAAGACTCACCTAGAACCCAGCTGAATTGCTCGATCCTTCCCCTCAGTGTGCTGTAAAGAGGTCGGCTCATGTTTCAGGTGAGGATATCGAGAATTCGGGATATCGAGGTATCTTGAATGACACTACTCAAATCTTAGTCAAAAGCCTGCGGTGTTGGATGAGTTTTGTATGAGGTGGGCAGTGCTGCAATTTACGGAAAGTACGCGTTCACTTGTTTCAAAACGTCCTTGAGTTGTGCATAAAAACTCTTGAACTGTAGTCATTTAGGACCATCCTACACAAGCCATCTGCTTTAACAATATGTTATCTCTGTATAGTGCAAGTCGAACAGTGAAGCCTACGATGAACGTCAAATTTGGACGAGTAACCGGTATCGGTGAACACACCCATGATTCCTGTAAATGTGGCGAACGCAGTAGACGAATCAGCTATTCACAGAGAACGTGTAAAACATTATACTTTCCGTTTAGTTAAACATTTACCAAAAGAGTCAGAGATGTTCAGAATTACTGAAAAACGTACTTAAGTTTCGGTTTATCCTACCAGAGCTCAATTCAGTGCGGTCAAGGTTAATTTGTCACAATGAAGCACAATATCGTCATTTTCGACATGTTCTACGTGCTATTCTGTTTCGCCATCTGCTCGATGTCTGACCTCACGCAACATAAACCCCGCTTTTCTCCACCAGCCACAAAATTTGGTAGCTCTTGTGTAAGACGACATCTCAAGAATACCCGCCTTCTGAATGATTGTGACACATTTTTAATCCTAAGAGTTTGGCCCGTTCTCTCGGTAGAAATCTGGATGTTTTGAATACAAATCAGACAGAGGGAATAAGATGCGTCGGATTTCATTTCATTCACCGACATTGAAACTTCATCTCACTGATCGGTTAAATCATCGTATTTACTCATTCAGAAAAACATAATCACTACATGTTATAAGGAACCTTATTTACAAGGTTTCGGTGACCCATAAACGGTTCCCTTGTTCTTAGAGTTCACCAGTAGGCGCGGTCCCTTCAACCATATGTTCTGTCTGAAATCAGGTTGAACAAAGTTCACCAACTACCCTCATTTGTAATTGAACTTTGCTCGTACTCTTCCCCAGCATTTGACTTACGTAACCAATGGCTTGCTCATACACCGCTACTGGGTCACACACTTGAATAAACTGTTGCGCACGGTGGCACCTTTGCTCGCGAGAGCATCCGTAAGAGTGTGCATCCGCTATACACTCAATTTTAGCTGGCTGTACTTTCAGCCAGTTCAGTTACAATGGCCGGCAACAGCTTGGTCAACTGTCCCAGTGGAATTCAGGAGGCAGTCAACTGCCTGAACGCACGCTTGTCCGCTTGGTGCGCAAATGCATGTCAAGGGCTGCTAATGGAGCTGCAAGCGGAATAGGCCAACAAAGTGAGGTTAGTCGGCGTGAACCTTGTCATCACGTTTGAAAGGGGAATGCAATGGGAATCTGCGTAGGTAAGGCGATCGGAGCTAAATTGGGGGAATTTTATTGGCCTGACTTTTCTCCTGCCAAAAGCGCTGCCCGACCGTTCGGATAAGTGCACACGTAAGGTGCGTTTGGGTCATCAAAGGTGTTTGGGCTGAAGAGTTGCTGCCAAATATTTCTAGAATGTTTGTGCCTGATTGATCCATCATCCATAATATCACATGGAGGTTTTTGGAGAGCGACCTCTATGAAACAGAAAAATTGATTCGCTGACGAAAGAATTGTCCGTAACTAATCATTAGCCAACAGTAAATCTACTGAGTTATAACTAAGCCTTTCTCAAATCGAGATCTTACCTACCGGCTCGATTGTTTGCTCGCCGCTATCCTCACCAGTTTCTGCTTTATATAAAATCAGATGTCAGGAAATCGACATTTTCGGTGGCCGTACCATCAAAGACTTTTCATAGATATACTTCCACTTCAGACAGTGGCAGATGTAGTGCTGACAGAAATGAATTTGAGGACCCCGAAGAGTGCTGCTTATGAGTGACGATTGTTCTGTCTGGAGTTTTCGCCAGAGATATCGTACAAACAGCAGTGTGGTGGACATTTTGTCTCAATTTCAAGTCTGTAATTTTCAACGAACGTGCGTACTGGATAGCACGGCAATATACATGAGAATGTCCTTGATAGCAAGGTTTATAACTCCGCCAGGTTGTGGTAGTAATTGCGATTCACTATAGTACACTTTGTTATCTTTCGTGATCATCCGCATCATCAAAATCATCCGCGAATTACCGACGTACGTGCAGAATGTGAATTCACCCATCTCATGATTTTAAGAAGAGTTGATAAATGATTTCTAACTGTGAGTGTAGGATATGATGATAAACGGTTAAACGCTCTTGAAAAGAAGAAATCTAAGACAATCAGGAAGGAAGGATATCTCGAAAGAGGAGTTTAGTTGAGTTCCTCTTCCCAAATATCTTCGTATATCATAGAAACCGCAAATCCAATCTGAGTCACAGTGAAAACACCCCCTGGTATATTGTTCGACTGTAATTAGTGTGTCCCCGGTTAGACTGTACGGATTGTCTAAATGAAAAGCTACCACGTGGTTAAGCTCCCAGCAGACCACGCAAAAAGTATGAATTCTTCTCGGAAGCATGAATAAAAATTAATCAGAAATGAAATGTGACAGCAATTCTGTAGAGGAAGAACTTACTGATTGGCACGTACGCCTCCATAAGGCCGTCCAACTGTTCAACTACAAACAACAAAACGAAATAAAAGGGTTTTCACGTGGGGATATATGTCATTCGTTTTTTCTCATAATTGATGAATCTACTGCAGTTTCGGTGATTCCATATGATCGTCAAACCAAGGAAAGGGAAATGTTGGGTGAAATTATTTCCTTGGAATATCAGGTGAAGATACTTACATGATTTTCGACCTTTAATTGCAGACATTAAAACAGTCAACGTCTGTAAAATAGGGTAAAATCGATGCATTCTTAGACGCCCGTAAAGTCACATGGTCCGCGACCATCCGCAGACTTTTAACACAGCTACTTATCCAATCAGAGTGTTGAGTGACATTGACGAATCACCGAATAGTCGAGGTATGATTCATCCAATCCGAAAGCCATACAATCGGCCTCGAGGAAGGGACCAGACTGGTCTCCGTTTGACGCTTTTGAGCCAGAGATGCGCCAATGATCGGCCCGGAATTGTCATGTACCCAGCGTTATTCGTTGAAAGCGGAAATCGGCACATGAGCAAAGTAAGGTGAGCAACAATCGGCAGATGAATGACACCAGCGTAGCAGTATTAGTTCCAAAGTTAGTTGAGCTCGATGTGGTTCATTTCAATGTGAGGTTAGGACCACATTTTCACTCAGCTTAACTGGGTCAAACAGGCTTCAACTGATTTTAAATGGATGGTTTTTTCAGAGTGTTTTCATGGAATTGTCATATGTACCTTGAGACTGCGATTTTTTCCTGGGGTGTTTGTGGATGATCGGATTTACGATCTTCAGTGCTGGCAAAGTTTATTCCACAGACACAGGATGGAACTGTGTCTCTCCATTGTTAGCGTTACTAACAGGTATATATCAAGAGGTTAATTCTCCCTATGATCAGAATCTTGAGCACTGGATGGAACTGCTTCTCCCGTACAGTGGAGCCTCGCCATTACTGTAATAATATCGCCAAGCATACCTGTAGAGATGTTCATACGAAGGCACTACAAATTCCGATACGACTGATCATGCAATCCAAACATTACCCTGTGAACACTATACTCATATCTATCCGGGAACCAGCAAGCTGCCTCAAAAAGAAAATGCTGTTTTTGGTCTTGTTGCGCCTACTGGATTTAGATTAATTCGGTGGTGTGACGTTTCATTAGGGTTGGTCAAGTTGTGTTTGGATGTGTTTGGATGAACCTGATGTCAATGCATCATGACTCTTGTTTGCAAAAGTGGAGTGAGGAGATCTCACTTGATTAATTTTGATCAAGCAATTGCATGTGATTTGCGCTCAAGAAATCAGCCAGTAAGATATTACATAAAGTGAACTTATGTGTTGAAGTGTATGGCTGCTGCCGTTTGTCTTAATACAGATTGCTCCCCCTGCGGACGAGACCCTCGTTACCGAATAATGATGTGGTCAACCACTCACAAGTAGCAAGCGAGATTGCACCTTCCAGGAAGTTCGTGAGATGAGCACTCTTTTTTGTTTCTGGCAAGGATAAAAGTTCAAGGAAAGTCCTCCAATCTTCCAGAATAAGCCTACTTAACCTGCGGTACAAAATGGCCACCGAGACGTCGAAATACTTTCAGATATCTTGGGTGCATTGGTTTTACGGGAGCATTGTTTCGCTGATCGCAGACTATGCTGTCTTCTAGTTATGGAATAGGGAACCTAGTGAAATCCAAGACTGAATTCTCAACGTTTGCATTTGTCACAACTAGGTCTGAGCTGGGTGACTCCATGAAAGTAGGCTGCTTGATGGCGGTTCTAACATAAGACATGGAGAACAAGGCAGTAGTCGGACCATTTCGTTTCCTGAACTCTAATTTACTTGTCTCAGAAAACTTTAAAGTTATACGCCTATCCGACACTAAATCGACAAACAGGAAATTTATCCAATCAGTAGAACCGAAGGCGCAACCTCCAGTCATTTTTCAAGAGCTTATTATCAGTAAGCTGGATGAAAGTCCTAATTATCTGGCACATCGCCTTCAATTTCATGCTAGTAGCGTGCTATGGTTACCCTCGGTAATCTGTGTGGTAACACACTGTGGTTTTTCGTACGATTTATCTAAACAAATGCGCCAAAAGCTAACTTTAGTTGACCCCAAATTGTGGAGGCATTTCTGGGGCTTACCTCTGAAATTTCAGGCTACAGCATCGATTGCCCAATTGTGACGACAGAATGCAAACCATTTGACCAAATCACAGTTTTACCAATGATGTTCAACGAAAAAATGACAGGTGAGAGCAATACAAGGTCTTGTAAATGATGGAAATATCTTCTGCTGAAACCAGATATTATTTCGTTAGAGTTCCAAATTCATTGTCGACAAACTACTGGACATTGCAGCGTTGATAGATGAAAACAGCACGCCTTTTATTTCCGGAATAGGTTAGAACGGTTTTCACAAATCATAGTTTGAATATCTCAACCTTCCTAGAGTTCGCCGATATTTCACTTCCAAAGGTTCGCTCTCGTGTTGTACAATCTTTCCTTACCAACGTGACACGCACAACGCGACATATTTGTTTCCTCTATTTATTCAGGTCATGTGCTAGAACCTTTGAGTAGTATTTGCAACATACCAGGCCAAACTATATTATTTTCAGTTCAAGTTGATTCCAATTCATGAAAAGGCGTCCTGGTGTCATTTATAGGTTTTCCGAATGCGATTTTAAAGAATACTCAGAATCAACATAAAGGTATAGTTGTGTCATATTAGGTAGCGTCAGCGCACCCGAACCAACAAGTTCCCTGTATGCTGCCCCATTCTTTTCAAAGTCGATCAATAGGAGTGCACCCGAAATTCCTGTGGGACCACATCCCCAAACAGGGGAAATTTTACACGAACTTGTAGCATTTGGTGGTCCTTATTGGAAAACCGAAATTCACCCTAAGCACTCACAGTTGTGCACAAAATTTATCCAAAAACTCGTGAACTGAAGCCGTGTGATCATAAATGCAAGATCAGCTAACGTCGGGACAAATCAAACTGCGTCAGGATGTGAAATCACTCCAAGTGAATGAGGTTGTGAACTAGGTAAGCCATTCATGTGCCTTGCCGTATGGAGGTTAACCGAGGCTGATACTCTCACCCTTCTCTGCAGACGGTTTTGAGGTGAAACCTCGGGCATCCTCAGCAACTGATGTAAGGACATAGTACAGACGGGCACCGTGAGCAGGCCGTGTGTCCAGCGCCGATTATTCATACAACTCCGGTATTACTTTGCTTACGTGACTATGAGCAAGCAAGATTGAACTAATGGGAGGGAACATGTATAGTCTCAATATCCTGGGGACATGAAACCTCAAGAGATGGGTTATAACTTGGAACAAATTATAATCCAGGGTCCATGGCCCATATCTTCAGTGATCACCTGTTGTCTAGTTTATATGCACCAGTACACAGCATTGCAAAACACATAGCCTTTCCCAACATGTGGAACGTGTTTAAAGAGGTACAAAAACCTTGTTTATACTAATTGGAATTGGATATATTTTGGTCATTACCAAATTCGGAAGCCTAGGAGTGGCTAACTAGTCTAGACGGCCAATTCGTAACACACTGCATACTTCATTAGGTTGCGAAGCTCCGGGTCGAAGGTAGAACGAATTCTTCACACCTAAGGGGTTTCTCATTGGAAGAAGCTGCCGTCCATGTGAAACAAGACTTCGCTAGCAGTGTAGCGGAATACTGGTGAAAGGAGGAAAGCCCTTCACTGTGAAGTCGTTTATTAGCAAACACGAACTAAGCGGTCACAAGCCATTAGACAAGTAAGTAAACATCCCATCTGCACAGAGTTTTAGAAAAGTGAACACTCAAGCGTCCTCTTGAACCTTCCTGAAGGTTCACTGAATAATAACCAATAGTACAAGAACAGTGCAAAGCGGTTCCATAATTTCCGTCATAATCTTCACCTTTCATCGGATGTGAGGCGAAGCTTGTATATCAGACTGTAGACTACTTGCATGCTCCATCAGTAGCATACAGCGTAACACTGGTAGCTCGGGTGCGTTGGTTGGTTGTTGTTCAGGTGGCGGTTGATTCGTTCGCTGAGCTTGGCAATTGTCCTGCAAACTTTCCTCATCATTAGAGTAGAAATTGTCAGTGTCCACCGAAGACCGACAGCCGAATGATTCAATGCGCCTCAAACGCGGCCTTGCACTACACTGTTTGCCGAAGTCAAACCCACAGGAACTGCATCATTGGAATGCAGATAGCAGTAAGAAACACGTCCGCACATAGATTCGAGCACGCTTCTGGTTGTTCGTTTTATTCGAATGCTTCACTGAAAACCTTCGTCGAGCTTGACGATCCGTGTAACTCGTCCATTCAAATTACCGACGTTCAACCATACCAAATTATATCTCGGTCGTTCTTTCCAGTCCAAGGGACTCCGAGCCAAATCGTCGTGTCACAGACCCGAAAATGACTATTTAAGATCACATCACCGCAAGCGGGAAGCACTTCCAAGATGAAAACACTTTGTTAATGCGTATCTTCCTGATGCTTCACGTAAATTATGCTACAAAGTGTCTGAGCATATGCACTAGACAGACGGATAGACTGGAGAATGTTCCAATAGCTGGACAAAGCGCCACACCGTATTCCCTCCTCCAGGCCTGCAAAACTGAGAAAGCTGCATTCTAACTCTGCGGTTGCTCTGCCTGGTCCAAAGCAGAACCAATAATTCTAATTGCCCAATATGCACATGGTGCAGTATATCTTCAAGTCATAAGTCGAAATTATGTGTGCCAAGACAGACATGCACCACCGGTTGTACTAGAGTGTACGCGGAACGCCATATGATTACATGATGTGCACTGAAACCGCACGTAAATGACAACAAACCCGTAGTGTCATTGAGTAGGAGCAGGTCCGATTTGCCCCCCGTTAGCATTGAAAAAACGCAAAGGTTTGAAATCTTCCGTGGAGGATATAACATCAAAATAGTGTATTACCCGTTGAGGGAGCTAATTTGTTCATCACTTTGGCTTAACTAGACAACTCTTACACAGTTTGCTGCGAATTTGGATGACGTTGTGACCAACCAACGTTCCCCAGCTCCTCCTTGGTGAATACACACATTCCACGTTCTCTCAGTCATTTGAAAACATGGTTAGTTCAGATGTGGGAATGTTGAGGCCGCTTCTCACCAGTATGTTTCAGGTCCACAAACGACACCTTTCTAAATGGCGGGTTTCTTCTGTGACTAAACTAGTTGCGTTCACTAATTGGTCAAGTGGCAAGAATGCTGAATTATGAGAGAATGATACAGAGCTCAAATGGTCGCAAATGCTCTGACGGTGAGCTCGGACGGAATAGGCTGCAACCTGCAGTTCTTGACTGTGCCATCGCAACGTCAGTGAATAAAACAATGTCTTCTATCTCCCTTTATTGAGTATCACCTGAATAAATGGTTTGTTTTGTGCGAAGACCATCAGCCCGCCTATCGAATTGCTCCGTTGCGTTTCATATGGTCTCAATTTTGGCTGTACAGTAAATATGCATGGTCAATAGAATATCAGTCGTTGATTGTTACCACCAACCAAAGGCAGTGCCACAATGTTTTGCATTTGCCGCACATTAGCTTGGGATGCATTCTTCAGTAGGCCTCATAATAATTAACGTAACTGCGATGTCGGATTGGCATATGGTGGATAGCACCCACTTGGAATACAACCACATGGATCTTTTCCATACACACCACTCTTTTCACTCAGTAGTACATTAAAGCTAATGCTGTTATGTGATATTGCAATGCACAGATTGTTCCTGAACAGACGTGATCAAATGGGATGATCAGTGTGTAAAGAGGTTGGACCTTGTAGGACCATTTGACTTGCATCAAGGCTCATGAGTTGAAATGAGTAAAGAGACTTCAACGATTTAATGGAGGTATTGTAATGTGAGTGAATCCACTCTATGTGCAACTGTTTTATCCTTGTAGGGAATCAGCACCAGTGTGCATCTCATGGAAATCAAGAGAATCTGGAACTCGTGACCACTCGGTTACCAGTTTGGACATATAGCTGTGCGGCCAAGAGCAGTTCATCGGCACTTTTAGTAACTCGCACTTAGACAAGACATGGTGTCATTTATTTTTTTGAGGCCGTTTTTTGTTCTTTCTAACCGAGAGGCAGTTTAGTATTGATTGAGCGTGAAGTTAGTTGCTCAGCGGAACAGGACCTACATAAAACCGTATATTCCGCTTCGTTAATTTGGTGCTCACAAAGTGAACCAAAATCGGAACCTACAAAACGTAACCGAACAATGGAGGTTACATCGGACAATATTTGTTGCGCATACACACTCCAAGAAGGCCTTAGCAACATCCCAGGCTTTTATCCTATCAAACGCAACAAAAATCGTTGACTTAGGCTTCCATATGTTAGAAACTGGTCACCAGAGTAATCCATCCGTGTCGTTTGAGGCAGTTTCCCGCGTTCTTTCACAAAATTCCAGGATCATTTGGTGGCGTTGACTTGCTGCAACCGTGGCTGCTGCCATTTGAGTTCGTTAACCTACACTTCATTTCATTTATAAGGGGATCACGTACAATCACTTGGACTCAACTGGTTCAGACTTTCGCGCCGTTCCAACTTTAGAATTCACCGTGATCTTAAAACAGGTGAACGCCGTGTAGACCCTCTGGTGTGAATGAATTCAACTTAAATGCCTTAAATTTATCATATAATTCATCGAAATACCGGCCAGCCAAGGTCTGAAGTAAAGTACCTGTCTGCCAGCTTTGTGTTTTATGGTATGCAAGCTAGCCAACCAGCTAGAATATGCATCAAATTTTGTCATGGTTTCTGATTACGCTAAGTTCTTTGGAACTCCGGGAATATCATTACCAGGCTATCCCATCCATTTGCAGGACGTCAGAACTACTAGTTCGTGAAAGTGATTTCAGAAACAGCACGGCTGAAAAGCAAACTAATATCCAAGTCCATAAAGTGAGGAGTTTCGTTCACGGTGCTGGTATTCCCAGGTGAATATTACTTTCGACCGTTCATCAAATCTTTTCGCTTTGGCAGCATTTTGGGTCAATCCAGTTTACCACTGGCACAGTGACGGCCCTTTCCAGCTTACCGCAAAGGCTTTGTAATTATATTCCCATTTGAACCCGCATCATAAAATTCAGATTGCTCCTTCATCCAGGGTGAAAAGCTTTTTGAACTTGGTAGGCTATTTTGGGAAAAATAGGAAAAAACTGGTGTAATTTCTATAAACTTTTGAAGTAGAAACATTGAGGGACTTGTCCGTTTGATATGGGCTGTTGTCTCAACGAGACGATGTTTTAAAATCCAACGGACGTTTTAATACAAGCCGACTCGACTGGAACTCTCAACTCTCAAAAGGAATGTGAAAGCCTAGTGACTTTTTTCACACTCAAAACTCGCACTTCAGTTGTTCGATTTGGGCAAACTATAAGCAAGTATTTGATGTCATTATAAAATATCATCCAACTGTCCGGAAGGTTAGATTCTTCAGTGTAATCCCATGATGCCCGAAACTTAATGAGACCCTCAGACTTCACCAAAATCGCAGTAGGGTAGCTGTCGATTACCCGGGTCGGAATTCAAGCTGCCGATTGGACGCTCGAACAGTCAATCAGTAACGATCGACGATAAGGTGTATTCGGGCGTGCTATAGAAGCAACATCAATCATTCACCTCACCCCGATCGGACAGCATGGCCGCGAGGCCTCTTGTAAAGTTTGTACTCGCTTGTTCGCAATAAAGCTGTGATTCGCCTTGTTGATGAGTCTTTTCCCGACACTAAGGAACTGCAGAGGGGATTTTAGTTAGATACAACACAACATTGTAGCAAATTTATTTTACAAGCGACACTTATCGACCGGCGTTTGGGGTTCAGTTGCAACGATTTTCAGCATGTCTCAGGTGTGCCTGCCGCTTGCGTGTGTGTGTTACAGTGTGTGCATGTTCGACACCGGGTTCTGGGACTGAATTGTCGTGTCACTTGCGACGTGTTTTGCTTGAGTCACCTTTGTAGAATGTACTAATCAATCTTGGTGGGTTATTTTTCGCTATTTCAACGAGTAGATATCCAGTGATCTGACGGAGACTCGAGAACATTAATGCTCGTCACTCTGTGTGCTTGTTGAAATTACGGGAATATTCAGTCAGTGAATTTAGCGCACGCAGTACGTCTGTGGAAGTATGCTGATATTTTTCCTGCATTCTGGACAGTTTGTCAAGTTTGACCCGAAGATCCTCAGCTGATGCATAAAGCTGAGTCATACCAGGTTGTTCAGTTGACACATTTGTGACTGACAGAGTCTCCTTGTCCCCCAGGTTGATGGTTTGATCATGTGTGGCAACGTGTTCGTTAAAAACGTAGGCTCCCCTGATGGTCTTAGGCAAACCACCGCTACCTTGCAGTTAGGATTTGGAGCCAAAGGTTTTGGTCCTCCTTTTCAGTTGTGGGCTCCCTGAGATTGTCCAAGTCCACGTAGAACATTGTATCCCACTCATGAATAACACCCCCGCACTCGCAGAGTTACGTGCCAGAGTCAGTGAGTACAAGTGGTGCATAACCAGAACAATAAGATATCCAGATATATGTCGGAGCTATAGTTGAAGACGACAGTGGCTTGGAGTGGACTAGGCATTATACAGAGAATGGATTTGGAAAATGTGAGAGCTTTGTACGATGACTAAGATTAACCCTACTGCTCTGTTGGTCGAGACGGTGGATATGGCCAAGCAGGAATGCTTGAACAGAATAGGGAGAGTATAACTCTTAGGTTTTTCATAAGGATATTTTAGGTCGGCTAAGTCAACACGTGGTGGTTCAAGTTGTCTGAGTCTGATGTGAAACACTTAAACAGGATAAGATTCCCTTAGCCTTCCTATCCTCAATCCTCATCCACAGACAGCTGTGAGGTAAATTCTATTAAAGTGCTCGAGAGGTGAAGAGGAAGGCCCAGAAATCTCGATTCAAACTTATGGTAATTACCATATAATCCACCTGTCTTAGTTATTGATCATCCACAATAACCAACAAGCAAGAACTTATGACTAACATTTAGTACTGATTAGGCTGGCTAGTTTTAACAACTCTCATAGAATGGTTTTCCGTCTACGGTAAAACTTGGCCAAACCTGTGACTTACTGACTTTGCTGGATGGAAATTTCGTGTCAAAAGTGAAGCGTTGCCCAGAATTAAATCTGCGATTGCTTGCCAAACCTCTTTTAAAATGCATGTTTCCCATTCAATAGCTGACCTTGTCAGCTGAACCATTTACCTGGTAATCGTCTCCGTTTGAGATTTCCGAGGGGGCTTGATAAGTCCTTGAGTGTAACAGTGAGTAACACAAATGTTATCCTGTCCCCCAGAAAATTCAAAATATTTTCTAACAGGCTGTACTTCGGTCTCCATCATACTCGTTAGTTGCTGACATCATCCGGTATAAATTACCATGTACGCCATAGCGAAAACATCAACTAACGTGCCGTCGTAACGGTTGCGAAGCTAACTCACTGCACCGCGATGCCCATACGTCAAACGAATGGGATCTTGTGAGAGCCCATTTCGGCGGGCACCAAAATTGCTTTCACCTACAAATTCACAAGATCTCTTCATACTTCGTACAATCATACTTCTGCGCAGATAGTTGACAACTTCTCTCAGTCTGCTTATTGCCGGGTACACATTACCTGAAAGCATCGTGCTCATATGGGGTAAAATGTGGGAAGGAATAACCTGAAGGATGGCACTACTCGAGGCTCAAGGACTCCCATAGCCAAAGGGCCATAGTATTTCCACAACTGGAAAGCGTCGTATCAGCTGAACTCACGCTCAGTTCTTTGCACTCGGAAACAAGTATGCGGGGAGATTACTTCCTGCATCATATACACTTTGTCAGAGTTGACCCTCTGACCCTTAGCTAATGCAGGGACTGCCATGACTGAGTCACTGTTCCCTCGTACCAGGTTGGTCAGTGGGTATATACTGACCAACACAGCCTGTTTGTCCCCCAGGTTGAGAATTTGAGCATGTGTGGCAACTTGTTCGTTAAATAGTGTAGGCTACTCTGACGGTCTTACGCAAACCCTCTCTGCCTTGCGGTTCACAACGAACTTAAAAAATTAACTGACTGATGTCGATTGTCGTGGCCATTAGAATTCGAGTTGTGAGTTCACAATGAACTTAGAACAATGAGTTAACTGAAGACCAGATCCGCCCATCTGCATTACACATGATTGGCATCTGCATAAAACAGATGTTTTACGTCAACTTCGTTCTCACTCCATGTTGGAAGATTTCAGATTGTAAAGGCCACATTATTCACCTAAATCCCCAAACACATTGTGAGTTCCTGGTTGTATCCAGACGTAATCCAGATTTAGCCTGATAAATTGATACACCATCAGTGCACTATACAACAACTGCATTATTCCACCTTTGCGTTCCTTACTTCTTGAAATAGAGGCTTCAACTTTACTCTAGGATGGATAAACTCAACAACCCACTCAAACTGTATCTTCTACAGCTTGCATTACTTCTTGAGACATTTGATGTTTTGCCAGTCTTCGGCCAAGCAAAGTAACAAAGTTTTTAGCTATCGTTTTGCTCGAAAGCACGTTTGGCGGGAGAGCAAGACATTCGCCCCCATTCTCCGGTTCCCGTGAGCGCGTGGTTAGCATAGCGGAGAAGGGACAGCGCCAGTTTCACCGTCATCGGTGTCCACTGCCATGGTAAACGTCTCGTTAGCTTCTGGTATTGCATAGACTTAGGGTTGAACAGTCTATCTTTTATCTCCTTTAAAGCGCTCTCCAGCTCTGAGGATCAATCACACGTTATACTATTCTAAATCAACAGAAACGGTCTAATCCCTTTTGCAGTGGATTGTGACGCAAGTTTCATTCGACTTTCGGCCTCAAGACGGTTTCTCTGAATTGGGGGCAGAATATTTCCTAATGCTCTACAATTTGCATGGAACAGTATATACGTTGCACTTTCTTACTATATCGGCAAATCACACCATCGACGGGCAGACAAATTTTATGATTGCCGGGAGCAACATGAGTCAACCTCAGGGAGACCTCTTTTTTACCCAATATACATTATGCCTCACCCTGGTAATCTGGGTCAGCATGTCAATGGTGCGGATCTGCAAATCCGCAAACTTAACAGAGTGTCGATTGAGGAATGATTGCAGCCTGACCTGATACACTGTTGCAAGCCTCAAATGACTGTCACTCAGAATTTTGCGAAAATTAACGTCCATGTCGGAAAACGTGTGAGCAAATTTAGTCTCCATAAAACAACCGATCTCACCTCTTGGCGCGCAACAGATGAGCAGTGTATTCAAGGCTTCCACTGAAAATACATCAGTTTAGACGAGGAGTAAGCGTTAGCGATAATATCGGATTATTCGCTTTCTTGGTGAGCACTTCACAGCTAAAATGAAGGCTTATTTCTAAAACTGCGTTTTACACAGTTTCACGGTTTTACACAATACTATTCACTCTGCCGCCCGTAGCGACGGGAAAAATGGTGCAACTTGGTTGCCTGAGTGGTTCAGGCCGCAAACTCGCTGGAGAACTTAAACTATGTACGAATGTTCAGGAAATATTCGTAGAAGAAACTGAAGATCTCCTCGTATTTTCCTCAAAATTCACAGAGTAAATGGTCAAAGTGAAGTCCCAAAAATGAGTTTGCTTGAAAGAATGGCCTGCGTATTCGTCCGATACCAGCCAGAATTTGTGAATACTTTATCCGATTGAATGATTGTAAAAAACCGAACGGTGAAATGGCATGCATGCACCTTGCAGTGATTAAACGCATTTGACACCAATGATGGGCCTGTGTATCCTTCAAATGTCTTGCGTAATAAACTTCGAAACTATTTGTAACTGCACTGGTCCCAATTCAACACGAATGCTTCAGGTGATCGCATTTCGCATTGTTTGTTCTTCACTGAGAAATACTGCGAGCTGCGGCGAGAAAAATTAAACGTAGGAGATTGAACCTCAGACAAGCAATCGCTATGATATAACGGTCCTACTCATTCCTTCCACGTAAAATGTGTTCCCGTATGAATATCATTTGTCTCGCCCAAATGCTCATTGACGTGTTACATCGACTTATCTAACAAACACCTCGCATTTCAAACGCTAGGAGCCCAGTGTTCGGCACAAACTTGGAATATGATCCGATCCATCCGCCTTCCCCGGAGAGATCTGCACTTCCACTGCCACAGGGTCATCAGACCATAATGAAGGATAATTACGCGACTAGGAGCAGATAGGTGCAATTTTTGGTCTACCGAACAATAATTGGAAATATATTACTGAATTATACCGAGTAGTGCAAATTCCAAATGCTCTTTGGAGCCATTGTCAGAGCAACGGCTACCTTGTGCTCGCTTGCGCATAGATCTGATGTAAAACGCGTTGGTAACGTATGCATCCATCAGAATCATTTAACGAATATTGATATTCTTATACTGCTATTCACCGTTCAACATCGTGTGCGTTTAGCACTTACAAACAGAAGTCCCTTTGGTCAAGAAATAGGCAGTTTTTTGCATAATCTGTTCACAGGTAAAAATATTTGATAGAGGGACTGTTTAGAGTAGAGGTAAAAATGCTGGGACATGAGATAAGCACTGTAACCTTGCTTTATTCACATCTAAATATTCAACTGCATCGAACGGTGCTCACTGGTTAGCTTGTAAAGTAAAACCTAAATATACATAGTTTGCACTCAGTAGCTACCAGTAATGTTTATACGACACCTGCATTCACGCCGTTCCCGAAATTTGAGTTGGTAAAGTATGCTGAACGCATGAAAAAATGCCCATAAACGAGAGATTCATCTGATTTCCAGGTTATTCCTCCGCAAAACCAAACTGGTTTGCAAATGATCAAATGAGTTGTTTGACTGTGCCGAAGAGAAGTACTGCCTTCGTCAATGACGCGGAATACCACTGGACCTCAGGTGAATGTGTAATCCTGTCGATTTTTAATGCCGTGTGAGGTGACCTGTGCTTGTTTTAGATTATTTCTCTTCATCTGAGAAAACGTCGCACAAAGCTGCTGGTAACGGTGACCAAACCCACGAATCACAGTGGTATATTTTGGATAAGCCTGAAGTGAACGAACTGCATTATAATGTAATATTCATCCCGAGGGTGAATTCGAAAATAAATTATGTATTTTGGATTGTAGAAGGAGTACATATGTGGTAGTAGAAATCGTGGAAAATCACTAGAAAATTATCGGTCTTCATCAGTCTTGATAAAACAAATTACAATCACCCAGTGCTTTGAACTTACCTAAATTTTGAAAGATGTTCTACGTGATCAGGTTTGAGAAGGACGAGCCCTCATTTCAGCTGTGTATTAGATAATCAGTTGATGATTTTATTGATCAACTAATTGTTTATTCACTGCCCCACGAAATTTGGGTGTACTGGCATCCAACTCAGTTTTGTGGGACAGTCTTCTAAGAGCATCCCCGGCGAATTTCCAAACGTTGATCAAATAATTGTATCCTTTTCGTAAATTCATACGCTCAGATATAACAACAGGGTGCGCAACAAGCTGTTAAATTTCACTCGATCTTACCTAATATGACTGAGCCGCATGCCATTATGTCCGGAGCAGCCGATCTGGGTAGCTTTATCGAATGAAGCTACAATGGTTGATTCTCCCCGGATTGTTGAAACACACATATGTTCCCAAATTAGTACACACAGCCCAGTCACAACGGTCTTTGAAAAGAGCTGCTGGGTGCTCATTTGGTTCAGCAGTCCGACGGCACTTCAATACAGAAAGACATATTAGTGCTTCAGAAAGTGAGAGGGAGAATGAAGTTCACAGAACTGAGCACGTGTTCCGCGGGATCGAATGAAAGACATCGCGACACGGGCAGACAGCCAAAAAATTGTTGTCTAAAATATTCAGCCTAGAGATCGAAACGCTTGTCCTTATCATATATATATAT
>SJOL01013229.1:49740-60150 GCA_004794785.1 Opisthorchis felineus | reverse complement strand
CTCCGAAATGGTTGATACCTGTGCCGGCCTGAAGGCATGCCACCCACAAGTTGGGAATAAACATTATCATTATCATTATCATTATCACCTGCCCTTTCTGCCAGGCGATGTGGCTTCCCTGTATCAACTTGTTTTCCTTAATTCAGAGACCAGTCCGTTCCAGATGGTGAGGAATATTATTCACATATGTTTTATTAGGCTGCTTCACCACAGACCAACGGTGGTTGGCTGATTGCAACTTACGGGACAGGTTATGCCTTTACGCTTGTTCACATGCCACCGCCATCAACTTTCGATGGTCCGTATAAAACTCTTAACCGAGTGGTGGATAACTTTCAAGCGCTGGGTCCCAGGAAGGCTACAACCGTAATTAAGCAGTGGGCTCTTCAGGGGCAAATCCTGCCGTGCAGAGGCCCGACGTCTGTGACTGTTGACCTGCCGTCGGTGGTCGAGGATCCTGTACTTCGAATCAGATGGCGGTCTTGGAACACAGAATTGGACGTTTGTGGGCATTCTGGCCTGCGGGCTATTCCCGAAGACCAGTGGTGTGCAATGGATCGCGTGTCATATCACGCCGGCCGTTGTGGTGGTGAACTTTGCTCCCTGGGCGGTGACGACCTTCAGGCTTGTCCCCAAGTTATGCATCTGATCAATATATTTTTGGTGCCTCATGAAATACGAGACTTACATGAAGTGCACGAGGTCTCATTAACAGACGAACAGTCTGGAGCTGATGGGCACTGTATGAGCCACACGAAATCATGATTGTCTCCTTCCCCTAGCTAGCGCCTTATAGCCTTAGTCCTAGTAGTAAGACATTAACTCGGCTGTCGACTGGCGCCTCCTTGGAACCGAAAAGACGGACGCACACAGACTTCCGGGACAGTGTGCTGGGATTATGTGCTTCAGTTTAGGTCAACCTCATAAGACGCCTTCTTTGCGGACCAGCTCGCAAGCACACCTTTGCGTTTTCTGGACGGGCCGGGGGCTGAGAACCAAAAATAAACTATTCATCTGCGAACTCAACTTTGGGACAAGCATGAAGAGCACCATGGCATAGCGGGCAAAGTTGACCATCACAACAGTTGATGTGATACGGTCCGTGATCCCTTTCACACCAGCAGTGACTGGTACTAGTCGGCCGGTCACGAAGAACACAAGAGGCCAAGTCTCTGTCCCTAGACTATCACCTGGGTTGAGGTGCAGCACTCTTGACCACCGACGGCAGGTCGCCAGCTGCAGACGTGGAGGCTTTGCGCAGCAGGGTTTGTCCCTGAACAATCAGCTGCTTCATGACGGCTGTAGACCTCCTGGATGCCAGCCCTTAAGCATATACACCACTCGGATTGGTTGTTTACGCAGGCCGTCGAATGCTGTCGCCGGGGGCTTGGGAACAGGTGTAAGAGGTACAACATGTTCCAGCAAGTTGTGATACGACGGCCACCGTTGATGAATGGGGAAGCAAGCCAAGGAAACATGTACGAAGAATGGTTGTTCATGCTTGGAGCCGCTTGGTCTCTAAATACAGAGAATAAATCGATGTAGGGGAGCCACATCATCTGGTAGAAGGGTCATGGGCATTCCCCAGCACTGGTGTCAACCGTTTTGGGGCATCTGGGTGTTAGCACCACGAACTTTAAGTTAGTTAGCGTAGGTTGACCTTACCTTGTTTGTCCCAACGCTAAGATTGTGCAGCCCTAATGGTCGCGGTCTCAAATCACTCAAAACGAGGAAACATGAATAACTAGTCATCCGACGGACAACTTTCAGAAAGCAGCCGTCGTCCTCCAGGATTGCATGTCCGTTGAAGTGATATGACGTATGCATCCCATATTCCCGCGTGAGCCACTCAGCGTGCCGGGACACTTTTTGTATGGCGTGCTTCAGTGTTTCTGAGTGGTGCACCCGGTTTTTAAGTCGGCTGTTTGCATTCTCCACATGGTTGTTGGTCACATCATCAAAGTGGACCACCGCGAATAGTGCGCGTAACGCTCACTTGTGGATGGTGAACTGCCCGCGGACCGTAAGGTGAGAGACAAACCGCTGATTCATGCGGCGCAGTAGTTACACACCTTGTCGGAAGCTGTTAGCTCGTATTACGATTAACAAAATAACTGCTGTACGGGATTATCCAGGCAAGCTATGCGGTGAAATGTGTGTCGGCTGTTCGCAGAATTAGACTGTGACCAAAAATGCATGGATGTTATATGATACATAACTGCTTCCTGTTGGCTATTCCAACATGGATGTAGCACAAAATTACTTCGCTGCCCGATACTACCCTTGCTGCCCGCATTTATGCCGCCATTTTGTCCATTACAAAAGTCTTCACCTGATACTCCTCGCCCAGCACCTCCCTGACGGAGCCGAAAATTTACTACATGGGAGCAAACCTTTCGCTTCCCTCGAGGCATGCGTAACCGGACGCCCAGTTTCCACGCCATCCGTGATCAGGAAGGTGTACAGATTGTATGTGCAGGCGAGGAATCGGTCTTTAAAAAACTTACACAAAACGGTTTGCCGCGTGCGTTCAGTCGGCATTTACTACATCTGGGAGGCGTCGAAACAGCGCTATCGGCTGCCATCTGGGGACCCATATGTGGCTATGGTGACATTCCCCCTACTGTAGCACAAGCACGCGTCCGGTCTCCTGAAGTTTGGCCAGGACCAGAGGCACGTCGCTTACCAGAATAAAACCCAACTATGCATCACTTACCCAACATAAGTGGTCGACTCTTCCGGTGGTAGTTGTATATGTCCTAACGGCGTCTTGTATTTCAGCAGGGTCTCGAAGGTGCCCAACTCCTTTTCGGTCGGAAGTCGATTTACCGCAAGACGGTGATACAAAATTAAGAAGCATTATGAATGTTTTCAAGATAATAAGAAGTGACCGATTGATGGTTCCCCTGCCTCCTTAGACGAAAACGCACTGGACAGCAGGTGCTTCGCGCACCAATTGTCAACGACAGATGCGCTCACCTTAGCACCTTCTTCGGATTTCTCGAATTTACGTTTATCTTGCAAGCAGCCTGCTGCATTTGTAGTACATTCCTTCGTAACGCAAAACAGCGTTGCCGCTGCGATTACCGGATGAACGCACAAATACCACATAGGTATCCTTCATGTATTCCTTTAACGCCTAGTCAAAGCCAGCCTTCGAGTTTCCGTCAACCTATGTTCTAATTGAAACCAAACTGCACGAAATTGGCGAAATACACTCATTTGCAAACAAATTTGGTTTTGTGAGAGACTCACCTGGAACCCAGCTGAACCTCTCGTTTGTGATGTTTCAAGGCAACTGAATGTGCTGCACTAGGCCGCCTCATGTTTCAGTTGCTACGATATTCCAGATATCGCGATACAAGTATGCACGTAATGCACTACTCATAGGATCACTGAAAATTCTTCGACAGCCCACGGCCAGTTTCGCCCTTCTTGGGGCTCAGCAGGTAGACGCAGTCCCCGAGTTTCCGTCAACCTCATGTTCTACTTGAAGCCAAATTGCACGAACTTAGCTAAATACACTCATTTGCAGACAAATTTGGTTTTGCGAGAGACTCACCTGAAACAGCACAAACGAAGGATTCAGCCGGGTTCCAGGTGAGTCTCTGACAAAACCAAATTTGTTTGCAAATGAGTGTATTTCGATAATACGTGAAGCCACTTCTGAGGCAAGCGGCTCACTAGAAGCACACACAAATTATTTTACTGAAAGTATGGGGCTTTCGAAGTTGTGACTTTTACGGGGAATAAGTCTAACTCGTTTGTGCCATTCGGTGATATGTTGCTCATAGCATTTTGTTTAAGTGAGGTCACAGACCTCGACCGATTCGCATTTTGTCACCGGTTTACGAGAGATAAATCACGACACCACACCTTAGCATATTTTTGCGTTCTTCGGTGTTCTTTAAGAATGAGATAACATCGGCAGAATTTCTAGTGCAGATACCATCCAGGAAAGTGGGTCAGTAACGTTTGTTTGCTTTATATTCCTCAGATCTAACTAATGAAATGAGTTTGTTCAGCGGACTTCGGTACAGCACATTTTCCTATGGAGCTCGCCTTCCATTAATTATAAAAGTGTTGGAAAAATGCATGAATTGTGCCGTGGCTATGCGAGGGTCATCTCATTGGATGATTCCCTTTCCCAGATATGCATAACCAGCCTGTGGATAACACAGGATCACGAGATAACCGCAGGCAAATTGCCAACATTTCTATCAGGAATATGATGCCCCATAGGTGGAATACGTCATACAGCGCAAACGTAATGACGGCAACTAAGGGCATCCATTGCCGGTCACCATGATAACGGTAGCCGTTGTCATACCTCGAACACTTAACTTCTGGGCCGTGTCTCTGTGCGACGCTGGTTGTGAGGCCTCCCGTATGCACGGTAACCTAATCCAATGACCAGTGACAGTCATCCACACCCATAACTGTACTCGACGTCGCCCACTTCGGCTACTTGTTGTAACTGCCCGGCCCGTACCCATGCTCGCAGATGACTATAAGGCCCGAACATAATTGATTAACCCAACGACCAACGGCGGTCCTCCATATCCATCCATGTCGTCCGTATGCCGAGCCCATCCCTGTGAACACAACCACCCTTGGCGAATCATGTTTCTATTTATTGGTTGCACTGTCACGAAAGTAATGTGTAGTCAGTCCAGTGCTCAGTTTTGGGAACCCGCTTTTACCTGACTGGTTTGCTGAAAGGAAAAATGTATAATCAGTTGGGACTCATATACATAGTCCGCGATATCATTGAGTACACAATTAAACAAAGTAGTAGTGGTTAGCTCACCAAGGGCTAAACAAAGCCCATTGTCCACAACCTCTGATCGGTGTCAACGATGAAGATAGTGCCTAACTGTTATGAAGGTAAACTCACTACTTGCTCAATTAGTCCCATTGGCTATAATGAGGGAGCCGTGTTTACATCGATGATTCAAAAGAGGGTTTCGGCAAACATCTGCATTGTTGGAAGCAGTGAAGTTAAAGCTAAAGAGGAGTTTATACTAGTCAGCCGTCAGACCAGGTGGTATAGACTCCAGCCCTAGGATATAAAGGCCGCACACGTCCTCAAAAATGCTCCCATGGTTGCAGCCGTAGCGAAGATCCAGTGAGTGGGCGTGTACTTCGTGCCAAATCTGCTCATTTAGAGCAGTAAATCCCAACTTCAATCCACTTTTGCTTCCCGAAACCAGTACCACGTACCGCGTACCACAACAGTGATACCATCATTTACTCGACCGCCCAAGGCCATTCATGGCCAGCCACGGTTTTCAGTTTTAGTTCAGGTCAGGCGGTTCATCTTTGGACTAGTCGTACCTCACGCTCAGTGCCCTCGTTTTTTCTCCATTCCTACATCTGTGGTGACCTTTCACGTAATAGACATGCCCGTTGTGTTGTTGTCTGCCGCGATCTGGTTGTAACGACTCGATCATGCCTCCATCAGCATGCTCTCTACATATCGGGAAGTGAAACCTATTATTAGTATATCGTATTACGCCCACCGGTTATGACTCTGCCCCTTTTCTACGCAGTCCCCTGCACTCAAAACACTTCAGTCATACTCTTATTTTGACCGTAATAATGTGATCGTGCCTGACGGTATGCTACCCACCAGTTGGGAATAAACATTATTAATATTATAATTAATAATAGAATCGACAGCCCCGTCGTACTCCTCAAACTTTTAACCATCCCATACTAAACCACAGTAGCCCTCTACTTGCTGGGAAACCGAGGAGCTAACGCGCCTGCGTTTGCGATTTTCAGCATCCGGTTATATATAAATGAGCTTCCACATCTCAGACACATATGCTGGAAGCTGCTTGCTATTTCAGACTACTCTGAGGCACTATTCCATGTACATAGGTTTGGGGCTCATCCAACTCATCGTTCACGCCGAAGTATTGCAATCCATCCTCACTTCCACAATCACGTCTACAATATCCGAATAGAAAGCCACGACCCAACTGTCTCAGATAATGATGGCGATCAAGCTAGGGATTGAGAGGTTTATTATATCTCATTGTCCGGGAACAAATATGCTTCAACTCATATCCAGGTAACATACACCGCCACTCCCGCTTTTGTCCTCTAAGTGGTCGACTGACAATGAATCTGCATTATCCATCTTCTCAATGAGCCTTGCACGCTCATCAACATATGTCCTACCAGAATGGCCGTTTCAGCCTAACAAATGCCCCTTTTTGTGCTAGGCACACTTCAATGGAAATACCCGTTGCACAACCGAAAACTCGCTTTCTGATTGCTTCGTTACGGATTCGTCGACGCCAACCCACACGAGTTATGGTTTGAACACCTGAGGACGTCTCAGTTCCGCTGCTCGAACAGGCCAGGTCTCACAGCCATACAACAAAACAGCCCGCACTGTAGCTTGATACACACGTCCCTTGAGGTTCAGGGATACCCCACTTTGACGCATGGGTGTCACAAATTAGCAAACGCGACCCGAGCCTTGCAGATCCGTGCATTCACCTCACCTGTCACAATACAATGAAAACTAATACAACTTCCAGGATCCGTAAAGCGCTCCACAACTTGCGGTGCCTCTCCCTGGATTGTAAGTGGCGTGTTCAGTGACTGCACGTCCACCAGCGCGACCTTACACTTTGTGAGTGCAAAGTGTATACCGAGGGAAGGGATGACTTTGGTCAGTTCATCCAAAAACACCTGCGCCTTCTCCTTCTCTTCGAAGATGAAAACGATGTCGTCTGCATATTCCGGTCGACACGTTTTAGGTCAGAAGGTATTTGAAAACCGGGATTCAGAAGAAATTTCAGCGCTCTTCTAATTTTGTCATTGATCACGAATTTAAATTCAAATGGGGAGAGTGGGCGCCCCTGAAGTTCGCCGCTTTTTGTACGGAAGGTTTTAAGGAGCAAGCTATGTCATTCCGTACGATGTCGGCCGCTCCTGTCTACGACGATGTGAAAGACTGCACGGTTGACAATTATATCTTGATCCGCATGCCCTCCTCCCAAAGATAATCTTGCGTATGGTGAACTACATAATCCGTTTTCTACACCGGAGGGAAGAGTAAACTGAAATGGAAGCAACTTTTGTCGGACCCCTGTGCTGCCAGCCTGAGCTTGCCCTGGTTGTAGCAAATATCCCGGGCAATCCCCCTAAGAACCGAAAAAATCACTGATAGCAAAGCAACAATTGCTAAGAGGGGCTCACTGAATACATGCTGTATGACGCCTCGGGGGCAACTCGTTTTAAATTGCCTCCACGTTTCTCCTTTGACTGTAACAGCGCCATTCTGAGGTCATCCCGTCGTACAAACGCGCAACACTACCAGACCTCTCACGTCTTTCTCTGATCTCATGGCCCTGAAAGCTCCGAGCTACCTTAGTTGCGCACAATTTACCCAATGTATGTTTCTCACTGTAATAGTTGGGAATTATGACCACTTTTGACTGCCTCTTTCGATCCGCAGTCTAACTCCTATCGTAGTGCTTTCCAGCGGGCCTTTCTGACAATTTTTCCTATTTTGAGCACCCAGTGTAGACACGGCTGTCCTATTGCCTCGCTAGAATGGCAGCAATGAACCGCCATGCACCCTCGATGAGCACAAGAATATCCTTGATGCATGCTGGTCTTAAGTTGTCACGATCCCTTGGCACACAGTGACCACAACGATAAACCTAGATAACCCATCCAAGATGTTCATTTACGGGCTGTCCACGAACCAGAGTACGACGTCGCGATGGCGGTACCGCCCCTACCATACCAAATCTCATGGCTTGCCCGTAGTTAACAATATCTTTGACATTTCCCGGAGAAGCGTGTTACGTGTATCCCTAAGATGGTCCCAATCCTTTTAACTGGGGCCAGGAATTGAATGCACTGACTACTCCATTGTGCTGTCTGCTTGTTCTGCCCATAAACCCGCTAATTCATCCAACGGCTCCACCAAGGTTTCGATATTCCGGTGAAGATTGAACCTTGCCATGCACCTGATATGGCGTGAGCTGACCATCATTAAAAAGCTAACTAGCTGTGGTGAATGACTTGGCTTTGTTTGACAGGACGCCTGCCGCAACGATGGAAGACTTTATTAATACAGGCCACAAATAGCTGCTCCATTTTGAGTCGACGTGGACACAGAGGGCGTAATTATTGTTCATGTAGTCTTGAAACTATTTTCAAATCCAGTACAGAAGAAAGCACCGCCTTGATGGAGACTATATGCGAGGTTATTAGAAGCCATTAAAATAAGAATTCCGCGTCCACAGTGAACCTCGAGTACGTTTAAACAATTTCCAACAAAACTGCTGCCGCAAGTGGAGATTTGAATGGTTCGAATAAGTACCATCAAATACTAAAATTTTATGTTATTTATGTTCCTTCGAACTAAAGTCTCCAAGACCTTTGGGGTGTGCGTCTAAAGGATGGCCTACAGTAACAGTACAGCATGTTCAAAGTCGAATACGCCCCAAAAATTTAGACGGGGAACTAATTAAACAATTCGCGACAAAATGAAGATAGATTGGCGTAAGTTGTAGTTTGAGCACACATGCAACCAAATGCAACATTTCGGCGTGAAAAGTATTGTTCCACACGCAAAAGTATTGCATAAATGCGCAAAGGTAAAAGGATCGCGTGAACCGGGCTCCCACGGAGCGAAAAAAGCCCTGCACATGAAAAGCAGCCCTCGAAACCACCAAGACAGGAAGCAGACAGTTATGCCTCGGAGGCCCCTTCGGAGCCTTGGACTCAAACCCGACGTACAGCCATTAAGTCTGCTCACCTCTCTGGTTACACACCTCTCGGCTCCTCACCTTCGGAGGCAGCAGAGACAGTGTTGAAATACCTGTCCACAAACTGCCTCAGGCTTTCCAACAAGCTTTGCGATATTAAACAGTCAGTTTGCCTTGACCAGCCGTCCATAACCGCACTCACAGGGACCTGGCTCACACCAGATGTCTCTGACGCGGAGATATCGATAGACGGCTACTCCATTTTTCGAGCTGACTCAAAACGAGAGAGGGTCGGTGGGGTAGCTTTGTACCTACATGCGGCCCTGCCCATCCCGGTTGTCGTATCTGAAACCAATCCTGCAACTTTTTGTGATGCACTGTTGATTCAAATCCCGTTGCGCGGGTCCGATTCTCTACTTCTCGGTCTACCGTTGCCCCCCAAGTCCTCCGGAAGATGACCAACTCCTCATACAAACCCTTGAGCAACTCTCCTCCGGCTACCACTTCACACATCTCCTGCTGGTAGGTGATTTCAACGCTCCAAAGGCATTCTGAATAAAGCTCCAGCGCGTCGGATCAAGTGGCCATTTCTCAGCGGCGCTGACCAGAGTCATTCAGCACAGCGCTTGGACTTAGCATTTCGTTGCACCCACCAGATAGCGCACAGGCCAACAACCATCCCTCCTGCATTTGGTCATCACCAACGAAAGACACTTCGTCGATCATGTGATAATAAACGCTCCACTGGGACCTGGTGACCACTGTGTGCTGATCTTTGATTTCGTCTGCTACTGGGCCAGAAACTCCGAACCTCTAACGTGGATTCGAAATTTCTGCCGTGCAGACATTTCAGGAATGCGCATCTTTCTTGATAGATTCAAACTGGGACCAGCTTCAGTGGAAGAGTTATACAGGATCATTGTCCGGAAAGTTCACGAGGCTGACGCGATGTTCGTCCCAAGAAAACCAGTACGCAGTCTGATGAGCCGCAGGCTACCAAAAAGGATTCGGGGTCTTCTGGAAAATAGGTCTCAACTATTTTTCAAAAAGTTGACTACAGTGGAAACGGAATCTAGCGTTTCGTAAAATGCGGAACCGCTGTAAATCAGAAATCCGCCGGAACATCCGAAAACAAGCCACCACTATAGACCTCGCCCGAAAAATCAAAAGCGTGCCGTTAATATACATGATACATTGCCGCAGGAATAAGCCAACGGCGTTCTTCTTGAGGGACAGGAACGGGGAACACATATGTGAACTAATAGAGTTATCTGAGGTCTACAGAGAACACTATGCAGGTCTATATTCAGCCCCAGCGTCCTCTTCACATCCAATCTTGACAAAATGTTACTACGGACGGCCTCCAACCGACTTGGTCTTCACAGAGGACACTCGTCAATTCTTGAACGAGACCAACCCGGTCAGCGCGTTGGAGCCAGATGAGGTCCACCCAAGTATCCTGAAGGAAGCATCGTTCACACTTGCAATTCATTTCTACCTGGTGTTTCGTCAGTTGCTTGACGAAGGTCACCTTCCCTATTCTTGGAAGGAGGCGATTGTCGCGTCAATCTAGAAGACTGGTGACCGACTATAGCCCGGCACCTACAGGCCTATTAGCCTCACTAGCGTGCCGTGCAAGGACATGGAAATCATTCTGAAGCGAGTCATC
>SJOL01013229.1:8546-42909 GCA_004794785.1 Opisthorchis felineus | reverse complement strand
CGGCTAATCGGTGTCAGTGGCGTTCGTGCTGTCAGTTTCTTTCCAGATTGTCTGATTGAGCGCTTGGAGGTGTAGGCACCTCAGAATGCTTGACGTAGGCCAGAACTAGGTCCTCTCCCTCACCCAAGCTTTTTCTCTTCTTTTTACTCTAGGGCTTTAAATATATGTACATATGTACGTATATATATATATATATATATATATATATAATTAGACGAACCTTATGGTTGTACGGCAGTGAAGCATCAGTGTCATCACTGTTGTTGCTGTCTTTGATTATGATGAACGAAAGCTGCCACCATGTAGCTTTAGGGGGTCCGGAAATATTTATGGAGGCATTACCCTCAGAACGTATTGTACCGGCGCCCTTCTTTTGTGGGGCATTTTTGCCATTCGAAAGCTATTCAGTATCAATGAGCCTCCTCGCCTCCAGCTCTTGGCTCTCAATGTCTTATTCTCCTTATCTTGGGTGAACGAAGCTGTACTAGCTGAAATCACTGTATTTCTGCACACGGCTTGTATCTAAAACTGAACCGGACGAACTGATCCGAAAACATGCAGTATCTTTTTTATCTACGAATGGTAGTAGAAAGTCCTTGGCAATGGCCTGACCTAATATTATCGTCTAGATGGCTCGGAGTTGTTTGCACGTCAGTCCGGTGTAAAGTAGTGGGTAGAAGTAGCTGTAACAACCTTTCGGTGCTTAGCTGCCATGCCACCCGAAGGAAACACAAGGGCTGAGGTACTGCCAGGTTGCCCAAGCCTATACAGGAGCAGTCGAGATGCAGAGGTTGGGTTCGAACCACGGATCTTCTGGGCAGTAAGCTCGCGCCTTAACTACCGAGTTCTCTCGAGCTATCCTGCGTAAGCGTTGATCCAAGCAGAAGATGCTATTATCTGTCCACATTCGGACTATTAGGGTGGCGCGGACCATTCTTTCAAGCATATGGCGAGTTAATCCCAGATTCGTCTATCCATTCGAATCATAATGGCTCGTTCAGGTAAAACAACAGGTGGTATTCCCTTACTGAACGATATCTTGCCTTCAGGCCGCAGGGCTCTCTACGCAGCTGCATGGAAACATATCGACACGTAGTGACAACTGGGACATGGCCGGTGCAGTCTTGAGGTTGTTGGGCTTCTAGCTGTGAAGCTGGGATCACGGTCTATGAACAGTTCCGGCAGCATCGGTTTCGTCAACTGAAGTACGGTGCCTACAAAAATTTCCTGTGAGGTTTAAGGTTGGTAGCTACATTCATTTATGTAAAGGTATCCGGCTAAATTTGACTACAGACCACATTTACGCACTATTTCTCAGCCTGAACGGTGGGATATATGGATATGGAATTCCGTCGGTAGCGTTACGATAAATAAACGAGAAATTCGTGAAATTTTTCGTGAACGCATCCGGTGATTTTGAAAATACTTTCACTGAACTCTCGATTTAGGCGAAAAATAATGACTTGTTCGCTTGAATTTTAAGTCCAGAAAGGCTACTGTTATTTGCGGCTGAAGCCACTGTCCTTATTTCGATACTTGTGTTGTGGCTGTAAGTTGAAGAATCTCTTGGTTGTATTTCTACCGACCAGACAGTTCAGTCAGTCTTCCACCTTCAAGTCGTGTACCAAATGACCATTGGACCCACCTCCTACAGTTTCCGCCACCGGAAAATTAGAGGGGGAGATACAGCCAAACATTGGAAGCAATTACATTATCTAGTTTGAAGAAACGGGAAACTGGACACCTACCAAATGACGGCGAAGATTTTGATGCAGGAGCGCCGCCGACTGCGTGATTAATCCATGTCTGTCAGTGCCATTAATCGTTAATGGGTTGAGTCCCGGGGTCCTCATCCAGATAGGCCACAATTTTCAACCCGATAGAGTTTGCTGATTATTGCCTTCATAATTCGTTGCCAGTTCACAGACTTTCAGCCTGTAGATCGCTTCCACTCAGCGCAGAGCCGGGGAAAAAGAACTCTGCGATGTGAACAGTCCTCTTAAATGCGAAGTTTACGGCCTAAGCAACGTAACCTGTGGAGCGTGAGTAGCTGGCTCGTCACGGAAGAATTACTTCTTCCTAAAACGTCACGCCGACGCCGTAGGTGTCGTAGGTTAGCAGTCTGCTCTGTTTTTTTCCCATTCGACCTTCCATCCGTTCCACTAGACCTTATACAACTGCCCAGTTAAATGAATTCATTTACTTATAGTCATTACCTGCTGTGAGAACCGCGTACTTGGCGTACGATGATTGTAGCTGCCACAATTTCGTCCACCGATGATTACGGAGGTGGAGTAGGTAGTGGCGCATTGGAGGCGGGAGCTGATAAAGTGGTGCGTAACTACAGGTCTGTCATTGGACCTTTAAGTGAGGGGATTGGAAAGGAGTTATGCATTGAAGGCAATAACTTAGATGCACGAGCGCCATTGAGGGCGCGACTGGGCCATGTCTGACAATGTCATCATCAAAGACAGCAACATCAGTGTTGACACTGATGCCTCTTGTCTGACATTGTCTCTAACCATTGATGTGGCCCGTCTCGGGGTCCCCATCCAGGGAGACGGCAATGACCAATGCAGCCGAGTTTCCTGGTAATGGCTTTCACACTTCACTGCCAAGATGGCTCAGTGGTTAGAGCGCGAATTTACTGACCGGAAGGTCCGTGGTTCGAACCCGACCTATGCCTCTCAACTTCCCCTGTCTAGGTTTGGGCAACCTGGCAGTATCCCAGCCCTCGTGCTTCCTTCTGGTGGCATAGCAGTTAGGCACCGAAAGGGTGCTACAACTGAACGGTTTTTCTACCGAGTCATTGTTTGACTTCCCTTGGCTCGTTTCCACCCTTCACGTGGTTGTGCGAAAAGAACCCTTCGAGGAATTCAGTCGACTGACATACGGAACATGTGGCCAAGCCAGCGCAACTTATGCAGTGTGATCAGTTGATCTATCGTGGGTGAGTTATTTCTTCCGAATACCATTTGACCTCCTTCAGGATTGCTGATCCGGTGTTCCCACCGGACTCGGGCTATGCTCAGAAGACATCGATGGTCAAACACTGAAAGTTTTTTGATGTCCTCGGCGCGCAGCAGCCACGTTTCTGACCCGTATAGCAATATGGATCGCATCGCAGCATTGTGAACTCGACCCTTGACAGATAAGCTAATGTCATGCCCACGCCACAAATGACGCAGCTGGTCTGGCCCTCCTAATCATCTTTCGCGAGACCACCGGGACTGATATGGCTACCCAGGTAGACAAAATTGTCTACTACCTTAATCAGCTCATCCGCAAGCGTGATGTTAGGTTCCGAGCCCACCCAGTCTTGCAGTAGCACTTTACACTTTGCAGGTGTGAAGCGCATGTCAAAGCGCGAGGCGGAATTATTTAGATTATTTAATATTGTTTACATTACTACGGGGTCAGATCCAAGAAGGGCTATGTCGTCTGCATACTCGGTATCCGTGAGGGGACGCCCCGAGAGCACTTCGACCCCACAGGCATTCGAAACCGATAGTGGGTCTTCCATGATCGTATCAATGACGAAGTTGAAGAGGAAAGGTGAAAGAGGACAGCCCTGTCTGACACCACTTGATGTGGTGTACTCAGGCGAGAGCTTCCCATAGACCTTCACACGTCCGCGAGAGTTGGCGTACAACGCCTTAATGAATGTCAAGAATTTATGGTGGACACCTTTGCCCCACACACATTTCCACAGTGCCAGACGGTCCACAGAGTCAAAGGTAGTTTTCAGATCAAGAAACACAACCAATGTTGGTTGCTGGAAGCAGTATCGCTGTTCCAGAATCTGTCGGAGGGTGAAGATGCGATCGATGCATCCTCTTGCAGGAGGGAACCCGGCTTGGTTTTCACGGATCTGCCCCTCACTGTGTTCAATGAACCGTCGAAGGATAAGACCAGAGAGGACCTTCAATGCCACAGCTACCAGGCTGATGCCACGGTGGTTTTCACACAGCGTCCGCCTGCCCTCTTTGAAGATGGGAATAACTGTCGACATGCCCCATTCTACAAGCACCTTCTCTTCGTTCCATATAGCATCAATAAGCTTTGTCAGATGGGTCACCAGGGATTCTTCGCCTTCTTTGAAGAGGACTGGATAGAGACCGTCCGGTCGTGGTGCCTTCTAACGTTTCAGTACCGATATTTCGCACTTTATTTCTTCTTCCGACCAGCGATTAAGGTTTACATTCCATTCGCCCTTATGCGCTAGCTCCACAGGCTGTTTTGCAGGAGACCAGCTTCTTCGAAGTGTTCAGCCCATCCTTCCAGTCGACGTTCTTGCGAGTGAATTAATGAGCCATCTTTTTCACTTATCGTTTCACTGGCCGTTGCTCTCCTAGGGCCAGTCGATCGTATCAGTTGATATTGGGGCACGGCTGTTTCCCGTTGCAAAAGCCCTCTCCATCTCTCGATCTTCCGGTGTCCACCAGAGCTCTCGGTCTTTCCTTAGGCTCTTCACCATTTATCGTGTGAGGGATTTGCGTGCACCGTCGTACTCGTTGCCTTCTGATATGGCTTTCCTGGCATCAATCATGGATAGCGATCTCGACGACATCCGGTGGTCTTGTGATCGAATTGGAGAAGTCGGACAGATAGCACTGAACGCCGTTGGCACCTTACTGCCTTCACACTCCTATTACGGATGACAGTACGACGTTACCCCCAGACTGGCTCGTAGTACCATCACTCGTAGTACGGGCTCTCGCTGCTCTTGGTCTGACTGTTCCCTTTTGGCCTTCCTGGCATGGTTGTGCCTTGTGGAACGAAATTCCAGCCATTACAGCCCACGGGATTATTTCAGTACTCAAACCCGACCACCACGTCAAGGTGGCATCTTTAGGTGGGGAATTTATTTACTGGTCTGCATGCGCGAGGTTTGCGCTTGATCCCACTTAATCTACCAGCATCACTTTACACGTCACAGGTGTGAAGCGCATACCAAACCGTGCGGCAGAATTACTTAGTAGAGATCTCATCGTGACAGCGGGGCCAATCTACACTGAAAAGTACTGTACAGCTTCTTCATCTTTGTTGGGACTCATCAGCGGTCCGCATCTCATGAACCTCGAGAGGTGTCCGTTGGGAGCCAGTCATCCCAGCAACTTGTCGGAGGGTAAAGCGGTTGTGTACGTAGTCTGTCTGAGGACTGAACCCAGCTTCCACGAATTTGTTCCTCTCCGTGTTATCCAGGGTAAGATTAAAGATTGTCTTGCTACCAGGCTGATGTCAGCATTCTTGCACATTTTCTGAAGAATAGAAGTCCTGGATTCGGAAGTTTTCTCACCTTGAGGCGACATGACAGAACTTTCGTCAGTTGAGCTACCAAGTTTACTCCACCTTAAAGAAGACTGGGGACACTGTCAAGCTAGCACTTTTTCGAGTCTTACAGGGGCGATTTGTTTTTACTGGGCAGTCATAAATAATAATGACCGTTTGGCTGTAACACCATTTTGGTGCATAGCTTCCACGCCAGCTGGTTGAAGCACAAGGGCTGAGAATACTACCGGATCTCCCAAGCCTAGACGGGAGCAGTCGAGCTGCTGAGGTCGGGTTTGAACCACGGACTTTCAGGTCAGTAATTTCGCGCCTTAACCACTGAGCTATCTCGAGCTCTATTGGATATTTCGATCGCATGCATTGCCCCCAGCAGCTGCGTTTCAAATGTTTAGTTAGATTATTCCCCAAATTTATCGTTGCATCTTTCCGGAATGCGTTTTGGCAAGTAAGTCACTCAACTTTCATTCTGTTGTTCTGGCAGTTGTTTGACTTGTGGTCGGTCGAATTGAATGACATATGGTGCGACTTCAGAGCACTCTTCTTCGGTACCCTATCTTTCCGTAGTCTCCATTATTTGACGTTTGAAGGATATGTGTGCATCTTCATATTCACTGCCTGTTGGTATGCGTGTTCCGCGACGTCATTCAATTGACCTGATCGTCCAGATCAACGCCTGATTGTGGTAAAGTGGTTGGACAGGCTGCTTCAAACGAGATAAGAGTAGTTCCTCTTATTCTACCGTGGATGATCGATGTGCTTATAGCCAAGATTATTTTGGTTAAACTCAGATAACTTCCGGGCTAGCTCAGATGAATACCGTTGAATCATTAGTTTTCTCCCAGGGCTGAAGGAATTTCAATCGTCACCTGGGGTGCCCTCTCACTTGATTTCGACTTGCAGGTGCACAGGACTCAGCAGTTGTTCTTGAGTAGATATGATGTAGTAACCAAGGGTTTTCTCTCTCAATTTCAGAATTACTCTCGAAAGTGCGTTATCGCGAGAAATTTCCAGACAACTACTCGTTTTTCATGCAAACATAACGTTCCCCATGGCACTTGATCCTCAAGCCACCAAAGAAATACGAAACGATTGGCAACACCGTGAAAACATCGAAGTTATCAATACCAGCATGAAGAGCATTGTAGAGTTTTTGAATCGTTTTGACTCTTCATGCCGGCTCAAATTGTCTCGACTCGAAAGTAAGCTTACGAACGCTGAGAAGGGAATGGACATTTTGGAAGCAGAGGTACAGCGAAGCCTCAGTCAGCAAGCAGCTCGAACAAGAGCTACTGGCCAGTCCAATGCTACAGGTGATAGGCACTAGTTTTTGCCTGATTCATCTATCCGTGAGGAATTAAGTCCCTCACTGGAAATACGCTTATTTATTTATTTATTTATTTTGACAAACGCCGCCATTCAAGCGTATGTAGTTGTGTTTCAATTTCTTTCATAAATACTTTCTTCTGACACCCTTACTGTTTAATGTGTAATGCGGGGGTTAGATGGTGAACGTATCAGAACAAACTGTCGCTAACCTTCGGTTTCTAAGTTCTGTGGCGGGGCAAATCTTGAGGGGGAAATCCCATTCGAGAAGAGACCTTGAGTTTCGTAGCGCTTCCATTTTGAAATTCGACCGTTCATCTCGTTTCATTTTTATTTCTTTCGCCCGCTATTTTCACGATCAAGTAGCGTAAGCTAAACAAGTGTTCCAGTATACTAAGTTCGAACGGTTGTCACCAAGCTTGTTGTCCGAGGTAACTTTACGCAGCTATTTATCGCACTTTCGACGTTGCTACGATTCCCTGTAGTGGAATGATGAACAGGCGCACTGCCCAACGGTCCGCACAGAGGCGACCATCAATGGACAATCATTCAAGTGAAGACCCTTCAGCTCGATGGCTTTAAACAATGCCAACCCCAGTAGGACCAGCCGCGGCGGTTTATGGATAACCAGAGATGCGCAACTCAGAGCAAGCGGAAACTGATGGAGAGGTCGGTTCGACCTTACTTGGGTCTTGCATCCTGATTTCAAACGGGGAGCACATAAATAGAGAGTACATCATGCATGCAACAGCAGTCGGTTATCCAGCTCGTTTCAGAGTACGAACGTTAGATGCTGCCAGGTGAACTGGGTGTCGGGGTTTGGAGAATGAGTTGGAAGTGTCTGCGGTCGTGGAGACCGAGTCAACCGTAGATATTGCAGCTAACGGCAGTGGGTGGTGAGCGGACCAATCAGTCCTTGACAATGGGTGTTCGGAGATGTCTGTGGAAATGGTGAGGAGGGAAAGAGGAATAGGTGAGAGAACTAATGGAGGCGTCAGCAGTAGACTGCCTTCGCTTACCCACCCTACTTTATGTAGCAAGTAAGGCGACCTGGCTGATGGCACCACGCAACAGTCGATGTGGCATGAGATTTTTTGTAGATGTAATTCATGGTTGTACATGGGATGTGATATTTCAGGGCGCTCACCCCAGACGGGACGATTATGGTCATCAACCAAAGCGTTTGGCTCAAAACCTAACCGCCAAGCAGTAGTGGGTGATGTAGGGCCGTCAGAGTGGCCTACATTTTTAAGGAGCGGGTTGCCGCACATGTCCCAACTCGGATGACCAGGAGATCTTGCTAGTCGGACTACCTGTTGACCAGTATAGCTCAATGGGTTATGGAGGTGCACAAACCGTCACACCGCGGTAAGGCCGTCTTCGTGACAGTATTTCCGATTGTGATGAAAACTAGCCAATGGCTGACCAATTTTGTGGTGCAGTGAAAAAATATTACCATGAACAGATGATGGCTAATGTGCATGTTCCAAAAAATTCCTATCAGGACATCTGGCTTCAGATGAGGATATGCGAACGCTATTATTTATCGTGCAAACCTTGCATGTTAGAATCCCAGCACTTGATGGCGGAAGCCTACATGACGTTCAGCGCCTTCCCTCTATACGTAGAAAGCGGCTATAAGAAGTGTGGGATCTGACCTTCTGAGGGAGAGTCAGCCTGCTAGTAAAGCACTGACATTCCTCCGTAGCAGTAGCTGTTAACTTCGTACAGTAACCGCCTAAGACAGACCATCATGGGGAAAAGGGAGATATATGTCTTGGGGAGGGTTTCTATTGGCATGGTTTGTACATTAAATCGACTGACGCGAAACACCGGGTAGTTCCTGAGCGAGCAGTCTCTCTCGGAAGGTATGACATTTGATATTAACATTTGAGATGTTTTATTTTGCATGCCCTGGGTTTACCGCTTACATATTCATAAAATGAGACGGTCGACGGTTTTATGTACGTGTGGCTGAGCGAAGCTGAGCCAAAAAGTTGGAGTGTTACCGATTTTGAGCTCGGTTACCAGGATGGATCAAAAGAACAACTGGTCATACATCACAAATTGTTCAGTTTGTTGATCTGTTGGTAGATCCGTTATGACTAGGTTCAGTTTTGACCGATCCGCTATGTTAATGCGGGTTGCTTCGCTCTTTGAAACCGTACTTCCTCCATTGTTTGACCGCCTAGTCCACTATAGTGGTGAGACGATCAATGGGAATTCAATGAAGAAAATGGTTCTGTGCAGGCGTCCGTGACTTGAAACTTGTTCGTAGTTGCAGTCACGGAGCCATCTGCTTCATGAAGTATTTATCCTACACGATTTCCTATGCATGCCGTTTTTAAAATGGTGTTGACTTATTAGCATTCAAGTATCCCTCGTTTGATTTGGATTATCTAACTGGACAGTGAAGGACCAGCAACAAACGCGGTTTCAGTTTCGATAAACGCAAATGCCGGTCCCAGTGAGTACAGCGTAGCTATTTGTTGTAGCTAGCTGGGGAGGGCTGGCTGCTTTTAATGGAATCAAATAGGTTCCAGACAAAACTCTAACGCATGACAGTATTGTGTGGCTTCAGATGAAAGCACGAAGACTATCTGTGGCTGTTTATGACCAAGTTAATGTGAAATAGAGGATTCTCAGTGACCTTCAGAGGAGTTGGTGTGTATTCAGTCGGAACATGCCACGGGCTTATATGGACGTAGTCACTCAGTGAAGTAAAATCTATACGGTGCCCTTGTTAAATGACCTTGCCGACCGTATTTGTCTGTCTGGAAGAGCCAAGTTTAGCGTTTGGTGACAATTTGTCCAAACCAATTCATCCGCATAAAACACTTGCACGCAGCTTAACGATACTACGATAGTCTATCCAATCGCAATGCACTGTGATGCAGCAGTCTTAAATCACAGAGTTAGTATGATCTCATCGGGTAGTTTGCGAAATGTCGTTGTAGATATTACTGCATGCTGATAAAAATCATACGGAAGCTCCGCTCGGAATAGCTGTACTACAAGCAAGCAGGGAACGACTGTTCAACTGTTGGGTCGCATGAATTTTGTTTTGATGGGTATACCACAACATAGCCTAAAATTCCTACGTTCTGTTCTACCGTTTAGTATTCAACTGAGGTAATTTGTGTGAGCCTTTTCCCACCTCAAAACGAAAGCGTGTAAATAGCACAGGAACTTGATTGGTGCGTCATTTAAGGATAAAACCGACCTTATCCGCAGGCAAACAATTTCACCGCGAATCAGGCTTAATCGTCAGTAGGTTTTGTATCCTGCTTTTTAGAAAATCAGCCTGTTTCATTTAACACCGTCTGAATGACGATTCTGATAGCCACCAGTGAACTGGACGAGAACGAGAAATTTCATCAAAACGAAGAATATTCAAATGTAAAAAAATATGGATCAGAAAACATTCTCGTATAAAAAGTTCACATAGATGTCCCCCGTGTTTTCAGGTGAAATCCATAGGTAAAACCCAGCTTCTCATAGTGGGATTAGGAAAGCATGGAGTTCAGTATTTCCTTTGTGGCGATCTGTTGGATTCGTGGCCAATCCACATCTAAATGCGACCGCCAAAAACGACGACATCGTGACCAGGTTGAGCTCGGATATTGTGGAGTCGAGATTCCATGGAACAAATTTGCGAGGGTGCGCCCGGAGAGACAAGCATCTAGACTAGATCCGTGCATCCGAATGAACTCGCGAACACTTGTTTGAACTGAGGTAATCTGAGGAAGGGAAAGTGAATTCAGAGTGTTTTGGAGGCAGTAGTTGGACACAGTCAGCTAATACATCACCAGCATATCGTCGATACAGGTCAAGTCGCGGATGGTCTTGAAAGACCACCGTGGAAGAGGTGGTGTTTAACCATGTAACGAGGATTGCGATGGATGAGAGTTCCCTCTCCAGCGGCCAATTCAAAACGGCCGCTCGAGGAGTGGACGTTGTGAATGGCATTACAACCCTGTTCTGGCTGCTAAAATAAAATGGATGACACTGATTTTAGGGGAGGAACATATTAATTGGTGTCCTGAAAGTAACTCTGTACCAGCTGCTACTTCAGAACGGTGGAAACTCATCCCGTAAATGGAATCGTGTTAAGTAAACGGAACAGATTAGAATCGATCACCGTCTTGAGTCGCGGTCAACAGGCTGTATGACAGCAAATAGAACCCGGAAATAAATCTATGCAGATAAGTTTTCACGACAAAACTATTTTTCCACCAGTTTCCCAGTGGTGTTGCTAAAGCTTAATTCACGTAATTATATAGGTGAGATCAGTCGCACGTTTCATCTTGCCTGTGATTCATCAGGTAGACAGAATCGACTGCCTGGTGTTCGAGTTCAGGCTTCAAGCCTCTGAACTCAACGCTACAAGCTGTCAACCATACGTGTACGCACGGCATGAACAGATAGGAATACCCATCCAACCGTAATAGTTGAGTTGCCTGACGAATTCCTCTAATGCACCAATCCAGATAAAAAAGAACCCTTTTGCTAAATAGCAGACTGGTTTATCTGATCTGACACTCACACCACGTCTGGAGAATTATTTACTATGCTAGGAGTGTGGAACACTATTAAGATAACCTCACCGATCTATCTGATAACTGAAACTAAGCTGCACACAACATCGACGCTCAGGGATTGAACTAGCGTTACCCGAAAGCCCTAACTGCATTGCTTTGGAGCATGCTTGGCACCACTTCGTACTTAGGACAGAACAGCTGGTCTGGGTTAACTGAAGAGTGTTACCTGAATCACCACAAACGGTGGTATTTTTATCTACAGGGAAGCCGGAATAAGCAGCGATGCAACTTGTCCGATCAAATACATCGGTGAGCATCTGACCAATCTACCTGTGCGAGACTTTGAGAAGGCCAGAGGTTTACCGTGAAATCCGCTCTGTACAAAAAATCATTCAACTGTAGCACCCTTTCGATGCCTAGCTGCCATGCCACCCGAAGAAAGCACGAGGGCTGGGATACTGCCAGATTGCCCAAGCCTAGACAGGTGCGGGCGTGCTATCACTACTTCACCAGCGTACGCTGGAAGTTTCTGAATCTCCACGTCTGAACAGGCGAACGTGTTCACGCTTGAGCGACGTGAACGACGACCCAGCAACTGTCTTCGTTGTGAGGATCGATTGACCCGCCTGTCAGAACTACAAATCTCGCAACCACCTACAACAAAGTCAAAAAGTGTCCAGCGGGTTTCAAGCGTCCGTGGTGCCGACTGACTGGGAAGTCCTGACAGGGGGTCAATTGATCGTCACAACCAAGACAGCTACTGGCTCGTCGTTCGAGTCGGTCACATATACCAATCACACAGCTCAAGCGTGAACACATTCGCCTGTTCAGACGTGAAAATTCAGATACGGCCCTCGCCTCGCATGTTACGTGCGCGGAGTTCGAACCCCGGCACTGCTGATAAACTCTAATAGGAGTGAAACTTAAGTTCAATGCTCCCCCCTTTTGGTCTGGACTCACCAAAACAATAACGCCAGGAGAGGAGGACGGCTGTTTGGACGAGTGTTGTGAGTGCGAACACTACAAATCCCGCAACCACCTACAACAAAATGAGGGATTTGATATAAAAAAAATGGACCGTCACCACATACAACACGTACGTCAGAGAAATTTAACGGAACACTGTTGATTTGAGGAACGCATGTGCAGAAAAGAAGGTGCTTTGTTGGTCTTGTGTTGCTGACTGTAACGTTTATATACTATTAGATGACAGCTACTTGTTTATATCAAGTATATCCGCCAAAAAAATACTAGATATAAATCTGACACAAGTGCTTTGTACTGGGACTTTCCTAGTGTGACTTCGAAAAGTGCAAACAAATTCGGTCGTGTTAGGGGGGGGGGTGGTTGTCATAATACGGAAATGGCAAGAGCCTAACACTTCAGATTACTGTAAGTAGTCACAGGGCCGTATTAGAGGAAGAGTCGTAACAAGAAGGCTCACAGGGTTCAACACCGAACTTACCTGCGCATTTGTAATAGGTGGAGGCCAGTGGAAATCGTCGGAATGTTCCACCTCATTATGTTGCTCACCAGGTTTTACGGTTTCATTGAAGTGGGCCAATATCAGTTTGTGCACAGTGTCAGAACGCTCCGTTCGTCGTTTGGAGGCCTGCTTGAACCGATCGGTTCCATCATCAAGTACGGTTTCAGAGTAAACTTTATCAACTTCTGTCTCTGCTACACAAGCCAGCGCATGAGCTAGGCGGTCGATGCTTGATAGACCAGCTGTCTCAACTGCTCGCAGACGATGCTGTAGGTACTGCAAACACTGATCCAATCGCTCTGGACTAACCGGAATGTGAGGTCCGTGAACCCAAAACCAGCAACTCCATTGAGAAAATTTCACATTGATCCCAGTCCTATACGGCTGAGAGTTCCCTGACGATGAGCTGTGAGTATCCCACTCAAGGCCACGCAACTCTTGCCGGACAGTAGACGGGCGCCAACCCCATCTGTTACATGCGTCAATGAGATTAATTGTGACTTGACGTGAAAGGAAGACCGAATCCTTTCCTTTGCGTTCAACTTCCAGGCCCAAACCAGCAGCGACAGCTAAGCATCGTTGGGACGCATAGGCTAATTCGGCTGGACCACCGTAACAGTCAACTGTGGCAATCTGAATAATAATAATAATAATAATAATAATAATAATAATAAAAACAACCTACATAGGGGTACACAGAACGTCGTTAAGATGCAAACAATAATGATGCCAACAGTGACAATCAATAAGTAATAATATTAATAATAATGATTGACTACCGTTTTAAGCATAGACAAATCTGGGTAGATTGAAACGATAGCGGTTCGACGAAAGTATACAATCAACCCGTTAAACAGTCAAGAGGGATCTCGAGAACGTCCAAACCAAGGTAGATTAGTGTAATTGTTGGACGTGTATTCTCATCACTTCTGTCCGAACAGCCTCCTTGTGTGACGCGGCCATTCTGGTCAGCACATACCACAAACAGTCATCCGACTCGATTTTTGTTCATCGGGCGTGCAGACCGGTATGCGTAGCAAGCGTTTTACTGCTACCCAAGGAGCTTACACTGGAAGTGCTCGAATGGAACTTCAACTTTTCGACACTGAGATTGGAATTAAAAAGAAAGGTCGTGCAGTCTTAAACTCGCGACGAGCTGCAACATGCTAAGATAAATCTATGACCTGCAAGCTTCGCGAAAGGTGCCAGGAAATCCAGATGAACAGTGCTGTGTGTTTTCAACTCAAAGTAAAGATCATGAATTCAAGTTAGCCTCTCACCACAGTGAGCCATTGTTCGGTGTTTTACATGTGAACTATTGAATTTGATCACTTCCGTTGCCATGGCGGAGGTTTTGTCACTGTAGACTACGCATCCATCGGAATACTTGGAGCAATCTACTTACTGAAAGCGACAAGCAGTTGAGCTCTGTGTCGCACCCCACACTGGTCGCCCTTCAAAAGTATACATACATAAATTCTACGATAGAAAACATTCCAACTCACGACCGAATCCAGGTTACCAAACCTATAACGCCCATCTCTCCTGAGGAGACCGTTTTTGGCCGTCCCATTACTGCCGTTTTATTAATGACTGTCCGTTATTGAGTCCCTGCGAACATCTGTGGCGTGTTGCGAGCAAAAGGAAGGTCTGGCCGTGATTCACAAGAGCTCTAGACGGTCCAGATGCGAAACCACTGACGGAAGGTCCCTGGTAATAACCCAACTCTCGCTTCTCGATTGCTCCTGTCTGGGATTGGATAGCCTAGCAGCATCTCAGTCCTGGTGCTTCCCTCGGGTTCTATTGCAACCATGCACCGAAATGGCACCGCAACCGAGGATTATGTAATAATATTATATAACACGATATAATATGCAATTCAATACATAGAATAATGTAATGTAGCATCTAATTATGAAAAAAGTAACATACTTATAATAATATAATTAACACAATACAATACGGTACGTAATATGGTATAGTATATAATATAATATAGCACATGATGCAACTTAATTATAATATAACATATTGTAATATGTGAAATACAATATAATTATAACATAATATGGCGCAATATGGTACGTATAATTCGTAATATAGTATGTATGAAATTCGCAACAGCGGTCATCGCAGTTCAGAGGAATAATATCACCCAAAATCCAGAGTTGACTTAAGGCGAAAAACCTGCACACCTGGCTTGACCTCAGCCAATGAACTTATCGACTCACGGAATCACAGACCAACGCGGCCATTACACTCCCAGAAATTCTTCACGACAGCCTGACCATCTATCCAAGAAGTCAACTACCAAAGCCTTCTATCCTTTCTATCCTACACTGGCGAAATGAGCTCAATTGCCCGTTTGCAAAAAGTATATCCACAAAGATGTACTGGTTGAATTTCCCTTCACAGAATACATAGCTGATTTGTTCCTAGGGTGTTTATACTCTGCTGTCGCATCAACTAAACGATAAGGAAGATATTTATAGACACACAACACCCACCGCATAGGCTGGTTGGAGAATCGATATGAGTGGACCATCCGGATCGAGTTCCATGAAGGCTAACAACGTTGCCAGACTTTCCGGTTTTATATCCAAAGCCTCACCGACGGCCACGGGATCTATCGCATTGACGTGGCCGGAACATCGTCCCGGTGGACGACAGGTGCATTTAACCCCATCAAAACACATTCTCAAGAATTTTTTGAGCATAACCAGATCGATATGGTTAGCAAAAATGTGGCGTCGTAGTTCGTTGGCCTCACGTGGGTCGGTGCCAATAGCAGGAGGGAGGAATGCATGACAATAGGACTCTTGTTGTGCACGACCAACCCGGCCGATTTCCTAGATTATGGAAAATCGGGAAAACAGATCAAAATTATATGCAATGAAAGTTCCATAGAACACAAGCAAACAAGATGCATAATCCACAGGTATGTGGGTCACTGCCAAGCGGTGCCGTGAAAACCATAGGAAAGATAATAATAACAAGCTAAACGGAACGCTCCTTAAAATTCTCCCTTTCATTACATGGAATGGTAAGAACAAATCGGGGCCCTGTTCGCAAGTAAGCAGTTCCAAAGTATAACACCGCTGACATCCAGAGTAGAGTCGGCTTCCAGTATGCGGCTTAATGATCACAATAATCGTTCAGTTGTAACACCCTTTTGGTGCATAGCTGCCATGTCACCCAAAGGAAGAACAAGGGCTGAGATAGTGCCAGGTTGCCCAAGCCTTGACAAGAGCAGCCGAGATGCCAGGGTAGGGTTCGAAACACAGATCGCGCCTTAACCACTGAGTCTTCTCAAGCTCAGTGGCGCAGTCATAATATTTGACGCAGAGGAAATATTTGGTCTATACATTGCCGACCAAATCGAAAACCAGGTTTTTATTCATACCAGGGGAACAGACTTCGTCAGCAATCCAGAAGCATCTATCACGCTCATACCACGGCAGTTGCTGAAATAAAACAGACATTAATATTTGGGGACTCGATATGAAGGATACAGCGACATATTGCCAATACCCGATTACTAGGTTGTCCTCATTATGGGAGCATCTTTCATGTCCTTTCCCTTTGATACCGTAGGCTACACATGAGGATGATACAAACTGCTTACATTCCAATCAATGGTTTCGACTTGTTAGAGGCGTAGTTCCCGATTTCCGTTGTTGTCGAAGAGTTCCCACCAAATTTGCAAATGGTTCTGCATATGAAAGAAAAATAATTTGGTGTCCTGAATCTTGAGACATTCTGTGCTGCACATTCGGTCGAGGAAGGCCATGAACGAGAGATTCATTTGGGCCTCACGATAACCACATTTCGGTTTGCACTCGAGTCTGTTGAAGGTACGATCCCTCGGACAACAGAAAAAAGGTATTTGAGGAACTGGCACTTTTGAAGGTTTGTCCATTATTGCGACCAAGCAGTGGGATAATCGGTAGTATGATTTCGTGCTGAGTTATAGAATGTGCTTTGACTGTATTTGTATTTGTTTATCACTCGCCTACCTATGACTATTTCGCAGTTCATCGGCGTATCATTATTAGTGACCCTACAGTAAGTGATATCCGAACTGAAGTAAAAGAACGTAATGTGTACTCGAATGGTGGTAATAAGCTACAGTGGAGTTCGAGAAGCATAATGGGAACCTGAAAAAAGGAATGGATAATGCGGAAGTGCACTGTAACATACGAATTCCATTCAGGTAAGAGTCACATGCTCACAATAAAAGTATTGGAAATGATACATTTGGTTGTGTAGATGAGAACGATTGTATAGAAAGCTGCAACAGAGAGTAGACACTAGAATGGATTTCGGACTGGTGTTAGAAGTGTCTTAGGTAGGGGGCGGGCTGTTCGGCGTTGAATATAATCAACAAATAAAAGTTACCACACTTTGCTCTCCGTCTATCCAGATAAACAGATGCAATCACGATTGCTACTCAGCATTGGTTCGCCTCTTTCACTCATGAGCATAGGATGCACACACATAGGATGCACACCATCTACGAAAAGTAGCAGTTTACTCGGCAGGGGAGAACCACATCGATAATGCGCCCATTGTGATGAAAAAGTCAGACATAGAACAGCTGTAAAACGCATAAAAATACCATAGGACCGTGCCTAAGCTAAGCGACGAAATCTCGTAGATTTGTAAAGACAATGAAAATGTGGTTGGTAATTTTGCAAGAACTTTTGTTTTCAATGTATATTGCCCAGTTCGATAGAGAACCTCACGCGATTTAAGAGATTGTGCGTCTGAAAGCGAAATTCCCACAGAAACAATTTGATGAGATTAGGACGTACAAAATAGGGTACAGTTGACAAACAAACCGGTACATTGGACTACTTTTGTCAGGTTTGAGACAATGCACAATTTGCTGATTGACCTGGAAATAAGTAGTGGACTAGCGAAAAGTTCCCATCCACCCTGGAAGAAGAAATTACTTCGATATCTTGTATACAGACCTATCTGAACCACCGAACGGTCTTCGTGCAGCACAATCGGCTGAACAACATCATAAACAATAGGTTCATCTGAATCTGACGTTAACATCACCTTCGTTTGAAACGGCCATTTAACTCTACATAAATTGGGTCGGTGAAGTATCCGAATTGTTTGAGAAAGAGTGGAACATGAGTTAGTCAAATGTAAGTCTACAATGTTATCCACTGGGACGTAACGCATACAGTTTCTCTTTGCTATTTTGGCGAAAGATCAGTAATCAGTAATCCAGGAGCTCGGTTGGACAAAAAGATATTGCAGTCTACCTATTAACTAGCCTATACAGTCCCCTCTTACTTCCTCATGTGGGCCACATTGGGATGTCTAGAATTTCAATTCAGTGAAACAGCAGAGATTGTCAAGCAGAAGAAGGCACTCTCAATTCTTCGGTTAAACGGAGTGTGTAGAACATTCCAGACGCGTCGACATTCATAGTTCGCTTTACTGATGACTATTGTTTTCTGCTTCTCCAGACCACACAATATGAACATATTGTAAGGGGGTCGTATTTTACGGTACAATTCAGTTCATCTTGCCACTTTTACCTAACTGCTTAAGACAGCAGTATTCACGAATTCGATACTGAGTCAAAACCGAGAAACAACAAACTATTGGTTGTTGATCAGGTGGTTGTTAATCTGGAAATTGACTTGCAAACGTTTCGTTACCATACGAGGGGAAATCATCAGTGCACAGTTGGGTGGGGTTGCGCACATCCTTCTGAGCCACGATTCTCTGGATTAGGAGTTGCCGCCAGTTAAGAGAGGAAAAGCGCGAACCCAAGGTGCTCCAAAGATCGTAATGCTGCATTAGATTGCGCACTCTTTTGTAAATAAAAATGGTTGAGTGAGGTGCGAGATTTTCCAAGCGTAGTTGGAATATCATAACATCGAAATAAGATAGAAAAAGCTAACAATATTGGTGTTATATAGTGTCACTTCGCAACCTGATTCAGATTTCGACAAATACACTCATTTGCATATCAACTGAGTTTTTACAAGAGACTCAACTGAATCTCTCGTTTATGATATTCTTCAACTAAATGTGCTGCACAAAGGCCGCCTCATGTTTCAGTTGGTACGATATTCGAGATATCGCAGTATATTTTCATAAAGGAAACTACTCACAACGTTGCCGACGACCGGGTGCGACCCTCTCGTATATCTCACCAACTGAAACATGAGGCGGCCTTTGTGCAGCACATTCAGTTGAAAAATACCGTAAACGACAGATTCAGTTGAGTCTCCCTTGAAAACCCAGTTGATATGCAAATGAGTGTTTGTCAAACTCTGTACAATTTGGGTTCAAGCAGAACATAAGGTTGACGGAAACTCGGGGACTGCGTCTACCTGATGAGCCCCAAGAAGGGCGAAACCGGTTGTGGGCTGTCGAAGAACTTTCAGCAACCTTATGAGTAGTATATTACGTCTATACATGTACCGCGATATCTCGAATATCGTGCCAACTGAAACATGATGCGGCCTGATGCAACACACTCAATTGCTTAAAAACATCATAAACGAGAGATTCATCTGGGTTCCAGGTGAGTCTCCCGTCAAAACCAAACTGATATGCAAATGAGTGTACTTGTCGAAACTATGTTGTCAACTTTGAACGAAGCTGAGTAAGCCTAAAGTTAACAACCCTGGCCGTTAAATGTGGCTCACACACATAGGCAACAAGCAGCGTCTTTAATGAAACTCCCGCTGACTACACATTACTGAAGGCCAGCGCACTCAAAGGTTAGTAAACAACGTGCTGTGGCACCAGACGCGGAAGAGATCCAAGAATTTCCAGTAGAAACCCAAAAAAACCTACAGGAAAGAAACATTAACAAGTACTACTTGTTAAAGACGTCTGAAGTTCAGAAGACTGTCCTCCGGTTTATACTGTTCACACAAGGTTGATGGTTTCCTTTGTACGGTCAGAAGTTGACGGATTAAAGTTACCGCAAGAATAATGGAGTCTCATTCAAAAGGTGATTTTTCTTTGCTACGTACCATTGTGATCCGAAAAACATGACAAGGCAACGACGAAATAAACATAGTGACGGTTGAATAAACCTCTATAGAAGGTTGGTGCGCTGGAGGACGCATCTTGGACCAATACAGGGGAACCATAATGGCAAAAATAGCCTTACTTGTATGTAGTTCTCGAAAGACTTGGTAAGCGAATAGTGGATCACAGCTTGTAGGTCGGGTTTATTCAGCCCCATGCCAAAAGCAGAGGTTGCTACAAGCACACGAATACGCCCATTCATGAAGCGTTTCTGCACACGACTCCGTTCGGTGGCAGTTTGGCCAGCATGGTAGGCTGCAGTTGTCCATTCAAGACGGCGGCGGCCAACCTGACGAATCGACAAAAGTACGAAATGGTGTCCTCAAGCTGCACAAGAACACATGCAAAATATCCTTATAATAACGTGACGAACAGAATGCGAGACCGGCGAGCGACACAAGGTGATATATCCGTAGATTAGTTGGGTTATGCTGTATTTCCTTGATAGTGAGTGTCACAGAGGTTTTATCGAAAAATCAGTGTCGGTGGACTGGTGATTTAAACTGGATCCACAAAGTAAAGTGGTTCAACTATGACATTACAGCTACCCCAAAATCCGGGAGATTCAACAAGGCTACCGAAACCTCATCAGAGGAACGGAGGAAGTCGAATCACAGGCTTTCTAGTCACAATCTACCATCTAAGTCTCCCAGGATATCCGGGGGCCAACATTCCTCCTTCGCGACAGAGGAGCAATGTAGAGCTGAGACCGTCCACATAAGGGCTTACCCATAACGCGGAAAGTGGGAAGTAAGAGCTCCCACGTTCTGAATCGTAGTTAACTTAGATCCTCAGTGTATCGCCAGGAATGTGGTAATGCAAACTTGGTTTTGATAGAAAGTTTACGTTCAAGTCGGTATGATAAATCTAACAATCAGTGAGTGCGGAATCAATGAGGCACTGTGGATTGGTCACAGAAGTCGATCGCTGGGCTACGCATAGCTGCTGCTAAGTTGGGCACCGTCTGGCATTGTTCAACCTTCACTTCTTGCTCGAGATTCATGTGACAAAACCGTTCGAGATAAACTGATCTGTGGTCGGGAATCGTGCAGAATTACGACCAGCCCAAGGTTCAGGTTGAACTGGCGGTTTATGGAGTTGAAAAAGACAGGTAACAAAGCACAGAGTGATTCTGTGCCTAGGATGCAACTGCTTATGGCGTACTAAGGTTAATCATGAAGCGTCATTCCGTCTGCACCCTAGATTGGAGATGGTGGAAAATCGTCCGAAGCTAATGTCACATGTTCACTGTATGCAGCGGAAGAAACCCAATGCACCGTTCCACCTGAAAAAAAAAACACGGGATCGGGGGATTTCCATTGTAAAACCCAGGTATACAGAACAACTTCCAAAGAAGCTGAATTCGTTTCAACTATGTGTAGTTGACATTCCCTTAAAAAAAACCAGATTGTCTGTTCCTTACCACTGGGTGAAGCATTACCTATACGTATTCGGAGAACTGCATCAAACGTAGACACGTGCTGTACAGCAGAGACAGTGGTATCTGTTTTAGTACCGCCTGTCAGTAGCAAAGTAGTAAAACAACTGTGAACAACGGCTGCAAAATGGACGCTCACCTGGTCGACCACTCCTTGTAGTGTAGTCCGAATAAATGAAGCAAGTCGTTCTGTTAGGTCCCTTGTAGCACAATATATGAGAATACCACCCTTTAGTCTACTGAAAGGCGGTCGAGTTAACAGAGTGATAAGACCTGAATCACGCTCAATATCTGTCGATGCGGTGATACACAAGTGAGACGGAATCGGCGAGAAGATGGGCTGCACATAGCCTGGTAAAGACAGACTTGCATCGTCGATTGTTTCCCCAGTCAACCGGTTGGGCGACTCGATACCAAGATTACTGCAAACGTTTTTTATAGTCTCAGGCGTGCAGGTTGCAGAGAGCCCTATGAGAAAAGGAAGAAGTGAAACAATGTGCGATAAAATGTCGACCGAGGAGAAGGAAAAGTAACTTTGTGTGGAACAGAAGCCAGCAGTTATAACCCGAAAGATGAAAACCGAATGGGACATACTGTTGCTTGGCTATAGCGACAAATGTTTGGGCTGCAATAGTGCTTAGCCAAGGAAAGAGTCTAACCTGGTTTTGATGGGCACACATGACAAACTAGGAGTCTTGCAGCACCCTACACACGAGTTTCTGGGTGTAAAAGCCAATGTCACAAACTCAAAATGCAAATGATTTGGTGCGGTGCGGTGCGGCGCGGTGTGTTGTGTTTTTAATCCAGTAGCAGGGTGTAATGCAAGTTTCGTGGTGTCGACTGTGTGCAATTATGCACTCCCAAGGTCCAAATTTACCGCTAAGGACATTTGGACGAAAAAGCTACCGCCGAAAAAAACTACAAACCGGCTAATACCCATTGGGACAAGATGGCTTAGTGGTTAGAGCGCGTATTTACTGACCGGAAGGTCCGTGGTTCGAACCCGACCTCTGTCTCTCGACTTCCCCTGTCTAGGATTAGGCAACCTGGTAGTATTCCGGCCCACGTGTTTCCTTTGGGTGGCATGGCAGCTGGGCACCGAAAGGGTGTTACAGCTGAACGATTACTACCAATGGGTGGTCACCCTTTCTACTAATTTTCCTTAATCCGTAAAGAACAATAAACACTTTGTGCTGGGATTGAACAGTCCCTCTCCTGTTCTAGGGAGTGGTGAGTTCAAGCGGAAGAGAAGAAGCACTGGATTCGTTTTTTACTCTCATTAGAGCTCATCAACAGGGAATAACCCTGGATTTGCACTCAGAACATGTAAAATGCAAGGTAAGCGTGTCACCTGAATTATCGGGTGAACGTTTTCAAGCTTAATCGATTTGATTAGTTTACTCGAAAGACGACCCAGTAACTGTCCTGGTTGTGCCGATCGGCTAACCTGTCAGCCAGGGTTTCCAGTTCAACTGGCGCCACAGATGTAGTAAATCAGGCGAGTCCAATGTGCTCTGTTGGAGTACCGGTAACATGCTTGCCTCGCATGTCAGATATCAGAGTTCAAATCCCGGCTGGAATAAGAGCGAAAATCAAGTCCAGTGCAGCCCTCTTTGGTGTGGACCCACCAGGGTAATTGCGCCAGAACATGGGGAGGACTGCTCAAATGAGAGCACAAACAAATCAAGTAATCACCTGCGAATATATCCATACTAGTTGTAGGTGAATGCAACTAACCATGTTACGCGACGATGGACCAGAAACTTCTAAATCGTGTTTTTTTTGTTTGGACTACAATTCTACGGGAACAGATTAAACAGGGTTCTGACACCAGGTGTGTACATCAGGCAACCAGATTAAATACCTTGAAGGGATTTTTCAGTCGCATAATTGCGACAGAAATAGGTTGCATGAGGAACAACCGTCAGACTCAAAAAGCGGTAACTTTAGTCCAGCAAAAGTAGTCAGTAATTTAGATGAGTCCAGAAGCATACGACTACAAGGAAATTGCAGCCTTTTACAAGAGAATGAAATAGCGAAGCAACTGATAAGAAACACTGGGATACAAACACTGATCGATTTCCTAATCAGTCCTATAGAAAATTTTTGTATAATAATCTCTAGCTGCCATGCCACCCGAAGGAAGCAACCTCCAGGTTACCCAAGCCTGGACGGGAACAGGCTGAACAGGGGCTGAGTTCGGACCATGGATCTTTCGGTCAATAAGTTCGCGCCTTAACCACTGAACCACCCTATAGTAAGAGAAACGAATACTTACCAAGAAAGCAGGTAACAGAGAGACAGCTTCGGAGAAGTCTGCACAGACGTAGATAGGAAGGTCTGAAATGATGGGACCAATCGGCCAAACAGTGGGCTTCATCAATGCAAACGAAACTAATTGGAGGAAGCCTGCCAGGCTGCAGTAACCAATCCGATTCCACCAGCGCCTCCGGAGACACCAACAGGAAGGCATATTTTCCACTGCCAATAAAAACAAAGATTAGATGGTGCAACGCTGAACAGTACAGTTGAGTCAAACTGGCCATTTGTTACACTAAGGAGAAAGCAAATTTACTCAAGACTATAATGCCCCCCCCCCTGGCACAAAACCCCTTGAAAAATGGACTCACGAGAAAGGGAACCTACGGGGACTTTTGATATCCCTAGTAGGCTTATCACTAGCACCTCTCTAGCTCTATCTCTCGGCCCATTTTGTTGATTTACTTGTAAACCTTCTGATGGCATACAGTCCTGTGCCTATCAATCGTTGGCAATATCTCTCCAACAAAGCACAGAAACAGCATTTGTTGAACAAAAGTTTCTTTCCATGGATCGTTGAAAGATGTGAAGCAACTATTTACCCTGGGTTACTAACTTCCTCAGTAGCAAGGCACTCTATACTAAAGTCTATTTCAGGGCTCACTTCCAAATACGGCCATCAGATTAACGACTGATTTTTTGTTTGATGTGATTTGAGAGGTTTGAGGACCAGGCAGTGCTGAGGACTGTCCGAAGATGAAAACTCGAGTGGAACGTAAAGTCGGTGTAGCAGTGTTCTCCAATCTGTGCCCCGTTTCATAAGGTAAGGACCGCTGTGGAGGGAGGAGCGGCAGACTGCCCCGAAAAACGTACCGACAAATGTAACCTAGGTAGAATGTAAAGGCCCATGTTGATGGAGGCCAACGAGTTTGCTGATGATATGCTGTTGTATTGTAAAAATGGTTAGATAACTATCGTATCCAGTATAACTGAGCTACAGATCATTTCGTAGTAATATTTGCCATTAATGAAGCAGTGTTCCTTATTGCTGCAATAAAGAACCCCTCATGCGAAATCTCTCTCCATAAACGAGATTCCGTCTGTTTGACCATTCACAAGTCTAAACAATCCCTTATGCATCCAGAGTTGTTTAGCACACGGTCTATTCAACATGGACTGAATTCGCAAAGGCAAATTCAATGCAATTCAATGGAAAAAAATCAATCTAATTCCCATGTAAAGAATGGATTCGACTACCTTGGTAAAATTCTTCATTCGGTTTGTCACTTCGATTCACTGCATCTTTGTTGTTGAAGTATTAGTTGAATAACGAGCATCTTCAGGCCCCACAAGTGTACATTTATGAACATAAAACGCTGCTGTTATGGCCTCTTCGTGCGGAAAAAATAGAAAGATATCGTTATCTCATATCCCACCATATCGACTTCCACTGACTACTGCCCCGTACTGGAGCTTGAGATGGATCAATGGTTAAAGTGCGAATTTACTGACTGGAAGGTTCGTGGTTCGGACCCAACCTCAGGATCTCGACTTCGCCTGTCTAGGTTTGGACAACCTGGCAGCATCTCAGCTCTCGTGCTTCCTTCGGGTGGCATGGCAGCTAGGCATCGAAAGGGTGTTACAGCTGAACGATTATTATTATCATTTTACCCAGTATTGCTTACTTCGCTAATGCGTCTTGTGCGGGTGAAAGCAACTCATCAAAGCATAACAATTTTGAAGTCGCAGCCATCGCATGCAACGGATGTCTATTACGATTCCTACCTTTAAAGGAACAGGAGAGGTTTTGACGGCCACTCAAGCCAATCGATACTGAGACGATGCGACTTGGTTCGAGCAAGTCATATGCGTGTGTTCTATTCATTCATCGTTAGTTGTTGAGTAAAACCAATTGTGCACCTTAGAGATGTGGTCATATCCATGGGGTCAGTTTCTTTCTGGACCTTTCAGATAACAATGGTATGACTCGGGTGATCAAAACAATCCGCAGCAAACACGTCTGTACAAGTTGATTTCGGTTTAATTTTTTTTTCAAAGCAGATCCAAGGGTAGAGAATTGAGATCGAACGGATCGCTCACCCGTTCTCTCTCCAAAGGATAATTACCGCACATCACTGCAATTACTATATAATAACTCCCCTCTAGGCTTAGAAAACCTGGTAAAATCTTAACCCTCGCACCTCCTTTGGGTTGGGTGATAGCAATCCAACGACAGCTGAAACGATTTTGCCTTTTTAAGTGGTATGGTAAGCCTGATTGCTCGCGAACAGCTTAATTTCGCTCAAAGTTCAACAGGTAGGCATTGCATTCATCGCACTAATCCGAGAGGACTGTAGCATGTTCCGGACTTCCAGACGAACGCCTGAAAATTCTCCGCTTAGGAAGACTACCCACTCGGCATGATCGTCATAGCGTGACAAAATCGAACGGAACATATGACTACCACGAATCGGTTCTTGTGGTTAGCCATAATGTATCTTAACGAATAACATTTTCCGATCTTGCAAAATCCTCTGTGAGGATCGGTATTAAGAATAATACTCGGTTGTGCTAAGTCAGTGCAATTTCACCGCAGGGGTCACTACTATTCATATTTGCCTTGCGCGCAAATGCTGTTAGAGGCCACGTGGTGTTGCGATAATCTGTGAAAAATGTTAACCATTTGCAGATGGAATAAAACTAGAACAACCAGTAAAAGTTACCCTTACTATGACAAGTAAGAATTTTTCGCCTTGAGGTTGGGGACAGTAGCTAAATTCATGTGCGCCTTGTCAGCGAATTAAAACTGTTTTCAGTTTACTGCGGTTGATCACAGTTTGGTGTCTTCGACAAATCACTGCCAAGGCTGAAAGGTGGGGTACAAGGATATAAGATCCTGTCAGTAATACCAGGAAAAACAGTATAATGGAACTTGCTGAAGTGGCTTGCAGTGGTTTCCGATAGACTGTTACCCCAAATGCATACTGCATTACTTCGAACAGAATAATGAGTGTGGGGTTGGTACAAGCGATCCCATAACAACGGACATTTGCAACAAAGGCCACTAGATTTACTTGAAAGATGATTGACGCTGCAAAATGCCTCCTATTAGTGGTACGTAAGCACTTCCTTCAAAACACCAACGTCTAACAAAATTCCGGAAAGTGGATCTTCAGCACACGAGACCTCCTCTAGCAAGGGTCCTTCCTCCAGTTAGGAGGAATGAGGTGTACCAAGACCATTAACATTCAAAATGAAGTTTACTAGCAAAAACTTGCTGCCCAGAAGTTAATTTCCACTGGTATGAATAGCCTCCTACATGTCACCTTCTCCAATCAACACGGAAAAAACTTCTGTTCGAGCATAATCTGCTGGGAGGTTAGTCCCTGGAATTCGATCATTTTCTGGTTTTGAAATTAGTGCTTTCTATCAGAAAAAACGTATCTTGGGCTGCAAAGCACATTTCATGAGTATAATGCTTCTGAATGCAAGTGTTCACTATCAGCAGGTTGTCTGTACTAATCACACGCACATTTTTCAGTCCCAAACAATGTGATATGGACAGATATACCTTCAAAACCTAGAACGCCCTTAGTTTATTGGTTTGCACAGCTGCTGGGGCTCCAGAGCAATATTCTGGTCCAATAAACTGTGGAAAGGTACAACTGTGGGCAAGTGCTAATGAAGAATTAAGTAGTGCAAACTACATAATCATTCAACTAGTAGGTGTTTCGAAAATATCTACTGTAGAATTTTCCTCAGTCTTCTACGGGTTGTTTACTGTCGTGTGAATGTCAATAAATTCACAAATATTTAACGGCGTGCCCAAAAGTGCCGACAAATAAAAAAAAACTGAATATGAGAGCCGTTAGATAGTTATTATCGATGCACGAATTCTATGACACAAACTTTCATTATACGTTCCCCGGAGTCATGAAATTGTCTACGCAGTCCGGTAATTCTGTGCTGACTTTTGTTCCTATGAGCTGTATGGAAAGTGAATCAAGTAGACGCAAACTGTAAAAATGCGAATCTTTGTGTCAGCAAATTACTAAGCATCTATTTCGGTCAAGCTGCTGCTTAGCGGCCCCGCGCTTACTAGCACTCGACCCAAAACCGAAACAGACCTGCTGTACGAAAAGTGGTGCGGCAAGATATTCCTGAAAATTTTAGCTCGAAGGAAGAAGAGACGGATCCACGGAGGACGCAGGAAATACGGGCAGGAAAATAGGCGAAGATGGAGAGTCAATGTGACAGCGTCAGTAACTGAATCCATCAGATTTCATCGGGCTCAAATTAGGCCTTAGGAAAAAGGGTGGGTGGACTCACTTGCGAGCATCCTCAAGTATCTCCTCCTTTATGGCCCCAGATTGACTTGAGTTCAGAAAGGCACCTTGAACAGACGAAAACTTTGATGTGATCTGATCTTGCATTAGTGAAATTAGAGGTGAAACGACCAACGCCACAGATCCGCTTAGTTTCTAAAACAGTAACCATCAGTATATACCTGATGGAACATACCTGGTGAATCATTGCAGGTAGCTGGTAGCACAGTGATTTCCCAGCAGCTGTTGGTAATACAGCTAACGTAGACTGGCCACGCAGAATGCGCAGTGCTGTCAGTTTTTGCCCTGGGCGAAAACCTCTATGGCCAAAATGCTGGAGGCTGTCTTGAAGCATTTCATCCAAGGTCGCTAACGTATGGCTCGTCAACGACCTTTGGACCGGGACTGACGGAGGACAGTGGATAAGGTCTTCGAACTGGATTCCATGGTACTTTTCATCAAGAGTCTTGCACTCGAGAATACGCCAGGAAGAGGAAGCTAACTTGAAGGCATGTTGGTCTGGAGTGTGTGAATCGCCCAAAGGTTTGGATTCCATTACCGAAAGAGGACATTTATTAGCCCAGTGACCCTCTTGGCCACATCGGTAACAAGAAGTCCCATCTCTAACTGCTTTTGAAGTACCAAACTTGCGTTTGAACTTGGCAAACCTGGCTTTTCGTTGCAAAGCCTTTTGGCGAAGTGTACCCTTCCTGCTGAAGCATTTCTTCCTTAAATTCAGTTTCAAGAAGTTGTGTGTGGGCTCGGGACGTTTTCGTGGATACCGCGATCCGACACTTGAACATCTCGGTGGGAAATTATCTGACTGAGTGTGCGACGAAGGTATAGGGGCAACTGAGCCAGGCAGCACTGTAGCGGCCTTCCTCGGCGACAAGGAAAGCACCTCTTGGCTTTTGCACAGAGACTCCGGCTGTTCGGTTTCGTTATGAATAGGAACAGAAGCGAACGATTTTCCTGGTGTTTCCACGTGAGGAATCTGATTCACTTCCACTGAAACCCCAGATATCGGAAGGACTTTGCCCATAAACGATCCTCTTCTTGGCAGAAAGGATCGAGGGGGTGTTGCGATCGACATTTTTGGCTGTTCACCACTTGGTTTTTTTTCAGTGTTGATCGAACTTGGAGGCATGACAACAGGTCTTATAGGTGGAGGGTCATGTGACATACTGATTCTGGGTTCCCCGATCGATTCGAAGGTGCACGGTACATTTTCCTTTTGCTCTATTTCAGTGCAACTGGGCTGTGACAAGCTAAAAAGTTGTACCACACGATGCTGCTTCTGTAGAGATACCTTTGATACCAACTGATCTGTTTGTGCAGTCAACAAATTTTGTTTCAGTTTCGTGGCATATTTTTCCTGTGAACAAATGATCTTATCCACCGCATTCCTCTTCCGTTTGATCGGAATATCCCAAGGGTTTTCTGTGCCTAGTTCAGGCATTTTTTAACACCTACAAATGAAAAGAACATGTCAGAGCTACCTCAACGGTGAAGTATCCGTAAAATTATCAAGCAGAAAACCTGAACCGAGAATAAACAAGTGCCGCGAGTCGTTGAAAGTGAAAGCAGGTGTGGAAATTGCAGCTGCCATCAATTTTATATCCACCAGCGTCCCCACAAAGTCCGTCCGGCGTCATAATTCTCATCATCATTTAGATCAACACCAAAGGATAACCTTGGTGCTTCACTGCCGTAAAACCATGTCCATTTGTTTGAAGAGAGCATTACAGCAGAAAGAAGAAACAGTGGGACACAGGGGGAAAACCAGGGTTAGTCTAAGACAAACGTCCGCGGTGCCTACACCTCCAACACTCAGTCATACAATATGGATGGAAACTGACGTCAGTTAGCTGCCTTATCGTTCGGTGCCAATCACAGGAGGGTCATGTGGATCCCATCCCGGAAGGCGGATAGCATCAATGGGAATCTGACTTTGCGTGACATTCCGGATTCCTCTTCGCCATGTCAAATTCTGTCCACCTCTAGGTTTCCGCAGCTCCAAATAAGGTACGGAAAACATCGCTCGCCTCGACAGGCGGTAACCCGGCATACGTAGCACATGGTCCAACCATCTTTGTTTGCAATGCTTGAGTGAAGTGCCTTCTGCGTCACCCGAGACCCGTTTTCGGATTACATTACTGCGAATTCGCTGATTTCAGCCGATTACGGCAGATTACAGCTACAGTCCAGAGCCATCGGTGGTTAAAGACCTGAAGAGGTCTCAGATCCTCCACCCGAAGTGGCCGAGTCTCATAGTCGTAAAACAATACACATACACGCACCCTTGGAGATCCAGCGAGATGCCCTTTTGACGCCGCGAGTGGCTGAATGGGCAAGCGCGATTTCACCCCTTGAAATTCGTGCGTTGATTTCGTCTGTCATACTACCGCTAGAGCTAGTGAAACTTCCGAGGTAAGAACAATGTCGTCTGCAAATTTCAGGTTAACAAGGCTTTCACTGGGAGAGATTTGGAAACCGGGATTTCGGAGAACTTCCAGAGTTTATCTCACCACCTCATCAATGGCAGAATTAAACAGAAATGGAGAGTGTACACCCTAGTCGGACATAACCGCTTGTAGAAAAGCTTTTGGAGTTCCCCACCCTTAAGCACATAAGTGTATGGAAATACAAACAGCGCATGATATTCGCACGAAAACAAGGCACACCCTGTTGCGCAATTGTGTTGAACAGCACGAACCGGTTGACAGGATCACGGAACACCAATAGTGTTGTTGCTCTAACACCTGACGAAGTATGAAGATGTGATCCACACAGCCCGTTCCTGACCGAAATCCTGCTTGTTGCCCTTGTCACGCACCTTGGTAGGACGACCTATAGTAAGCGACACAGAGTCTCGTTGTGATTGCCACACTCATTCCGAGTACCCTCTTTGAAAATGGGCATCCCTATCGACTCACCCCAGTTGACTGGGACAATCTCTTTCACCCAGACAAAGTCAAATAAGTTGGACAATCACTGGCTGGAGATTTCCCCTCACCTTTGAACGGAGTGAGTGGGAGTTCGTCAGGACTAGTAGATCGGTGACGCTTGAGGGAGGCTTATTTCCAAAGTTGTTGCGGGTTCACTGTCCAGGGCTCCGGTTCGGGTCGGGAATCCAGCTGAGCAACTGAAGCTGGCCAATTGAATTGTTCTTGGAAGTGTTCAACCAAACGACCCTCCTTTTTTAAATAATCTAGTAGTTGTTATCAGTGGTTTTTTTCGCTCTCCGAAGGCCTCTGAGGGCCTGTTGTTGGTACCAGTTGGGCTAGTTTACACACATTCCCAAGGTTTCCCGCCTTCTCTATCTCTTAAGCTCTCTGAAACCGCCAAGCTTACTTGTTTCATTGGTTGCTGAAAGGTAATGCATGATGAGAGCGGGACTTGAAGAAATCCATCAGGTTCTATTTCGAAACGATTTTCACTTTCAGATGTATGATACGAAGAACTATTCAAGACTCATAATAATACGACCTTCAGACGAGTTTTTCGGAGGATCGTGTTCCGTAAGAACCAGCTAACACGAAACAATGGAGAGATTTGTGGTTATATTCTCAGGCGCCACTCAGTCGAGTGGCTCCCTAAGGGATATAGTTCATCTGGTAAAACAATGCTAGATGATCGTACACAGTTCTTGCACTGACCGAAGCGGAGTCTTGACGGTTTGCTCCCCAGAATCAACCGGTGAGGGGAAAGGATAACATTACAATCTTCCCACCTATTAAGTTAACTGTTTAACCGAAAGTTCACTGAGCCCCCCCACCAACAGGAAATTGGTGTCTAAATCGTTCAGCTGTAGCACCCTTTCGGCGCCTAACTGCCATGCCACCAGAAGGAAGCACGAGGGTTGAGATACTGCCAGGTTGCCCAAGCCTAGACAGGAGAAGTCGAGAGGCAGAGGTCGGGTTCGAACCACGGACCTTCCGGTCAGTAGATTCTCGCTTTTACCAGTAAGCTACCTCGCCTCAAATTGACGTCTACGCGACACTGACTGAAGATACAACCGGTAACAGAATAGCCGTAGTGGACTTGTCTGATTGGAGTCACTTTCCAGGTCAACATGCACGTATCATTTCAGTTTGGTCCCACTTATGGCACTACGTGCTTGCCTTGGTTCCTCCTGGAGTTTAGCCTGGAAGGTTGTATAAACCGTGTATCATAGGCGCATTGGTTCCAGCTGTTACATTTTCGATCACCGCAAAGTGGGAGAGTGCAGGACATGCAGCCAAGCCTTGGAGGTGATAGCAACTTCACTTAGTCCGTGAACTGTATAGCTACGCATTGAAGGCGGTAGCTTTGATACAAGAGCGTCACTGAGTGCGCGATGGGGCCATTTCTGCCAGTGTCATTAACCATTGGTGAGCTGAATCTCTGGGGTCCCTATCTAGGGAGGCAGCAGTTGTCAACCCGTCAAATTTTTCATACTTCGTTGCCAAGTTCACCTCTGTCCGCCTCTAGGTCGCTTCCACTCAGCACAGAGCTGGGCGAAAAGAGCTCCGCGAGGTAGACGGTCTTCTGGCATGCGGAGTACATGTCCCAACGAGCGTGGACTATAAAACGTGAGTAATTCATCTATCGCAGGGAATACCTTCTTCCTGAAACATTCTGGCGTAAATCAGCATTTCAAATCCAAACTTCCCACCAGACTAGACCAATGCTTCGGAGACACCAATGATCAAACACTGACAGCATTCGTATCTCGTATATGCGCAGAGAACTAGCTGCCTAGCTGCCATGCCACCCGAAGTGAGCACGAGGGCTGGGATACTGCCAGGTTGCTCAAGCCTAGACAGGGGAAGTCGAGATGCAGAGGTTGGGTTCGAACCACCGACCTTCCGGACAGTAAATTCGCGCTCTAACCACTGAGCCATCTCGCCCTTGTCTAGCTGATGCGCCACCCGAAGAAAGTAAGAGGGCTGAGATACTGCCAGGTTGCCAAGCCTAAACAGGAGTGTTGGGGATACCAATAACCCCAAAAACTCTGTACCTTTGTGTGTGCTAACAAACTTCCGGCATTTTTCAAGGTCAAACTATTGATATATATGTGCATTGTCAATTTTCCGTTAATCGCGTGTTGTTCGGATCATTAAAGTTGTGTGCAAGGTTTTCGTCTTTTTACTATTCGCCGTACTAGGAGTCGGGATCAAGCAACATGGCTGGGGATAGAATATCGTTACAATCTGCGCATATTATTATTTTCTCGCTGCGTGATCGAAACCTAACAAGGAGCAATCGAGATAGTGGGGCCTTCCAATCAGTAAGTTCACACCTTAACTACTGAGCTATCTCAAGCTCAGTAGTGGAACAGAATTGGCTCAGAAAGGTAAGAGGGAGAATATTAATGCTACGAAACAAGGTTTGATAAGTGCTGAGACTAGCGATATCCAGAGCCCAACAGTGCGCGTGACGATCCCCGCTCTCTTGATGAGTAAGAGACAGTTAGCATCTAGCGTAAAAACGAAGTTAATGGGGGGGGGGCGGTACTCAAGGCGGGAGCAGCGTTCTCCAACTTGCATCATTTACGGCGTCGAAACAGATTTCTCTGAAGACAAACGGCCGTGCGCATAAGACAACTGCAAGAGCGACTTTACTTTGTGGTTGTAATATTTGGTCCCTTCGACTCAAGGACCTCAGGAGTATTCAAACGTTTGACAACCGGTGTCTCCTAGGTATAGCAAAAGCCAGCTGACAGTAGCGAATGTGCAATGAAATGGTGCGTAAGCGGGTACTTGGTAAGGAAGCAGATTAAATTTACCGGGTTGAAGTGGTTGGGGCGAGTGTTACGCATACCCAACCACCGGCTATCGAAGAAAACGTTTTTTGTTTCGAGCGACTGTTAGCAAAAGAGTGGCGCGGGACAGGTCACGACATGGCAACGTGAAATGAAAGCGGGTACTGTCAAACTGAGTGCTGTCTTCCTGGCTAGGGCCCAGTTGATCCTGTTTGCAGGTGATTGGAACCCCTGCAGGATATGGTGCGAAAAAGATCCTAGTGGGGCGCATGCTATTACTTTATAGTCGGACTGCCTAGCTAGAAACCACCAGCCGTTCACAAAGGATGCTGTGTCGATCCCACTGATAGCACCTTACTTCAACATGATGCTCAAATGTGTTCATCCTAATGCTGTCTAAAGGTGTAGACGGCTTATTTTTGAACGGCTGCCTTAAGAAGGGCTTCATCGTCCTGAGTCCCTATCAATCCTTTTTCTTTCCGCTCTTGACTGAGGCTTGTAGTGTTATTATACGGGAAGCACAAGCATGAAAGATGTCAGTGAACCACGTAGCATTAGTTATTCTTTGACTAACTATATGTGCCCGGCCAAGAGCTAACTCACATCGTCTCGTCTCTTATAAGGCGGTACGTTCGAAATCGGTTTCGTTTTTTCCTCGTGCGAATTTGTGAAAGAATTCTTTCACTGTTCAATCTCTTACAGAGTTCACACGTGTCATTTGTTGAATTTTTTCCACTCTAACACACCATTTACGTGATAACATCTGTCATTTCGCACTCAGTTCCTATTTTGCACTCATTCTCAATGTTGACCCAAATTAATACAAGCTGCTCTCCGCAGCCATCGATGGACCACAACAGATGTGGACGAAATGGGTGTCCG
>SJOL01013228.1:448507-465520 GCA_004794785.1 Opisthorchis felineus | reverse complement strand
AAGGTTTTTCTTTTGGAGACTATTCAATGCGTCCACAAATTCACTATTCATTGTATTTTATTTGAGCTCGTCTACTGACATTAAGAATTTTACTTTGACAGTCTGCACTTATTCATAAGACTGTGCTATCGGGGATAATGTCAAGCACTGTCTGTATTATCTGCCGAAAAGAAACATCAACCGTCATGGTTGTTGGTTTGTTCACTGAGCTGGGCAATGCGATTGCAAACGTTTCATTACCAACAGAGGTGACATCAACGCGCTGTTAAGGAGCGTAGTGAAGCGTAACGATGAGTCGGTGGTTGTGGCACAATCACAATGACCATTTACACTACCTGAGTGTTCTTCTCAATATCAACAGTCATCCAAATCTCTTTTGCTATCTTTTTTTCAAGGTGATCTGGAATAAAAATTGTGCCTGTATTGTCTCGTATATCCGAGTTTCTGTGTGACAATTTGAATAACATTTGGTGGCGTGACTGTGTTCACTTTACACTCAATGATAAATGATTACATGATTACATTACACTGTTTCTTTCTACTTCATTTCATTTGAATATAAGTTAAAAATCACACACGGTTAGCCGTAGTAGAGAGCTCACCATATTTCAGAAGAAGGGGAAGTCTATCTCGCAAACTTCATATTCACACTGTTTACATTGTCATTCCAGAGGATCACTGCATAGTCTACCGTTTGACAGAAGAAATGTTGATTGAGTAGAGCACCACTGGATAATAGGTTTGTAATGATCTGGATCAAAGTGACTTCATATAGTGGAAAATTCTTAAGTGAGGATGTCCAAATAAAGGTTGATTAAGAAAGTGTGACATGGAGCGATCCTACTCCTCCATGGGCCAGCTGGTGAAGCACTCGTCCAACAGGCCAGATTTTGGTGGTTCTGTTCCCTTCGGACGTATCACCTTGTTTATATAATGTCAACCCGAGACGTACTCATTATTAAGGCTGCGCAGTAAGAACTTAAGCATTTAGATTTGTAAGCCGTGTGATCATCTGTGCATTTTAATTTTGGCTAAAATTTCCAATTAGGATCTACCACTTCCGCATCTCCAAAACCGCATGCTGAGTCGTCGGCTAAACCGTTCACACATTAAACTATTCCTTACAACAGTCCATGAATTTAGCTTTCAGGCATGCACAGCCGTTTTTCAGTAACTCATTGAGTGACTACTTCCTTTCAGCCAAGTAGTTCGCGACCAAGAAAAACAACAAGTCTTTTATGGGGTTTCATCTCCTCCACTTTGGAGACTGGATGAGATGAAGTTGGTAAAGATCAGTCTACATACATTGAGAATCTACAGCGCATGGCTGGTGCTACCCCTGAGAAAGAAGTCTCCACAATTTGGGAGAACGTTGGAAGTTTCGAGCCTAAAAAAGAGAATATTTAGTCTCCTCTAGAAAGTATCTAAAGAGACGAAAACTGCCCCATCTACTGCCGCTCGAAAAATTACCAAAAGATGCTAACAGACATCTAGCGTGGTCTGGTGACTTATGGCTCATGGAAGAAAGGTCTGACGTGGTGACGTGACGTGAGATGATCTGCATAGTTTTGGAGCGTGTTTAATGTCCATTCGGCGGTTCGTGTTAGCATGTTTGTTCAGATAAAACATTGCACTGGTCCATTCACCCACAAATGTGCAGATGAGGACGAATAGCGGAGACACATCAGTCGGAAAATTGTCACTTAGCAACTCTTTGTTACTGTGAGAGCAGGGTCACTCTTTCCGAAAGAGCGTTTTATAATCCCTAATTACCACGGTAACTTTAGAAAATTTCGGTGACGCGTCTGGAAATATCATTGATTATGGAATGGGTGGATTTAACTGTATGTGCTGGCCGGTACATACGGAATCTCATGACCAAACACATCCGTATTTTTATCAGTAGTCAGCTCGTGAGCATCAGAGTTATTGGCGGAAACCAGGAAGAGCCCTGAAATTTAACACTTCGTTTGTCGAAAATTCGGTACTTATTATTTGGTAAGGACTTGACGTCCACACAAAAACCTAAAAAGTGTTCTCGTGAGCTTAACGCGTACATCTGAGTAGTCAGGGCGCTTTTCCAAACGACGGAAACGCCATCGGAATGGGAGAAATATGTTGAAGGCTTGTCTACTTGTCAGTGACCTAGGATTTGCGCTTTGTGAGGTCCTAAAAGACATCCAGTGAATTCTGCTGTCTAAAACCATTAAAAACCAATAACCGAGGTTTGTCTGTCGTCAGGCACTTCATGAGGACGATGAAACGCTGGGAGCAAATATCTCAATTTCAACTGGTGGTCAGATTCTTGAAAAACTTTAGAGCGGTACTTTACACCAGGCCAAACCCAACTTGAGTGTTTCTGCTGGATACAGCCAACTTTTACAGTATCCTTAAACGTGGTCAGTGTGAAGAGACACTGCTAAGGGAAACACAATTCTGCAAACTCGCTTGACTTATGCAAAAATGATTTTTCGTAAAAGACGCATCTCAATCTCAAGAGTGGTAATGGCCTAAAATGCCGCTGAGCTCCTGAAAAAAAAATTAACCAGTGATTTGCACCATTTATGGTAAACCTGAACCCCCCTTAAATGTTCAACATCCAAAAATTCAGTATTTATGATTTTTGAACCGTTTTTACTGTTGCTAATCGCATGCAGTAAAAATTATCTGGTCATATCATTCGTTTTATAACCTCAATATTCTTTCTGACTGATGTCCATTCATTCGGTACCAAAACATGCGACCACAAACCTGGTTTCGTAGGATGAAAGAACTATCAGTTCCAGATAACACGAAAAATTTCCCTGCGAAATATCTTCAGCTATGGAGGTTTCTGTGTATTATGGTATGATACGCGCGGTTACAGCCTAGCACAAGCGAAAGATATGGTTATATCAGTAGTAATTTCTCATGAATCACATGCAGAAGTCCTTCAAGGAACGCCGCTTGTGGAGAAGAGTCTAAATGCCTACAGTTGATGGGCGAATCCTCGTGGGGGAATGACACTCGATATCAGCCATTCGAGTGAATACTAAAGAAAGTACTTCAAACTTTGATGATGATACGTTGATACAGAGACAGTACTAGAACACTTCTTTATGACGATGGTAGTATAAGGGACTCTGTTACAAGGACCAAATTTACCCTCCACAAAATCGGTCAACACCATCACAACCACTTCTGAATCCACCTTCCTAAGGAGGTCAACTGGACTTGCCTGAGGCACACTCACATAAGACCACGATTTTGCGCAGTTCAGTCCTAAATATCCTCACTCGGTTGTGGGCATTCTCCTCAGTGAGGGCTGGCTTTATTATCGAGGCTGTCCAGAGCTGTGTTAAATCCACGCTACGATTTGAAATACCTGGCGGTTGATGATTACAGTGACGTACATTATATGACGTCATCAAACACAACTCAATTAGAGAAGAAGTTTGCTTGAAGGAACCTCTCGAGGGACACACTGTAGAAATCAACTATAGGTTTTCCAGACTGGGAATTCTTCTGCAGCTTTGTCACCCGCACGCATAAGGTGATTAGTACGGTTTGAAACCTAATGTCGACCATACCGTAAAGAGTGTGTTCAAGGTAATCCTTCTTCTGGTAACGATATTTATGAGTTTCAGACGGGCAAAAAAGTAGCAGAGCACCTAGTGTTGATAATCTTCTCCGCATCGGGCACAATTTCTGTTGAATTCCACCCATGGAGTGAGCCTTCCTGAACTGCAGCTCCGAAAAATGCTACGTCAAAATGCGGAGATTCTATTAGTCTAATAAGTATAACCCGTGTGTGAATTTTCGAGAGCATAAATGTATGGTTGGACTCTGTTTTCTCCATCCGGAGGAACGCATACTTGCAATCGAAAGCACGCAGATGGAAGATGCTAGTATTTCCCCTTGATATGGGGTAACTTTATGACATCAGACAACAGTGGTGGTTCCAACTGACATCAAAGTGTTGGCCAGTGCGTAACTATCCTCTTATTCCATTTTCAGTGTTTATTGCCAAAGAGGATGACAACTGTTATGTACGAACTGGGGCTGCGATGAGATAGATGCAGCCCCAGGATGCTGAATTTTCAGAATCTCCTGCAAGACCACATATAAACCCAGAACAAAAACAACAGAGCCGGTGCTTTATGACTAGAGTGGGACTACATCTAGCCGGTTCGCTGCATCACAAAGTTGATGTATGATAAATGACAACCATGGAATCCGGCTGTCAACTTGTCCACGACTGAATGGTGATGGTGATCGTTCAGCTGTAACACCCTTTCGGTGCCTAGCTGCCATGTCACCCGAAGGAAGCACGAGGGCTTGGATACTGCCAGGTTGCCCAAGCCTAGACAGGGGAAGTCAAGAGGCGGTGGTCGGATTTGAACCACGGACGTTCCGACCGGTAAATTCGCGCTCTAACCACTGAGCCACCTCGCCACGACTGAATGCTTAAAGGTTAGAAGCAGGAAGCTGAACAAACGTTTTTTCCGCGTATTCAGGCTAAGTGTTAAGGGACCTTTTCATACCTATACCTTCCAGATTTCCAGCTTCTCTCACGGTCTGTTCCTTTGAGCGTATTGTTGATTATGCACTTTGAGCAAAGGTATATTGCACTAAAGACTTTCCCAGTGCATGACTTCCCAGGTATCTCAGCTTCGACGATGCTACTTTCTTCCCCCTACTGCACTGACGTAAATGTCCGCACAAAATTTAATGCCATCTTCTTTTTGCGGTTTTTTGAGTAATTCACTGCGATATGGAATTGCAAGATTTAAACTCGCAATTACTTTTAGCTACGACGTTGTGTCCAAAAGAATGTAGTCGTTTTTAGGCTCCAGGGCTGACTTCCGCAGATGACGAACCATTAAGTTGCAACCGCAACCAAGCGATCAGTATGGAAATGTTACGTCATTTTAAATTATCCTTGTGGGTTTTTAAGTTCTGCCCATGACTGGTGGAACTAAAAGCTATAGACGTCCAAATTCTAGTCAAGTAGGGGCATTTGAAAAGTTCTGCTTAATTAAAAGGCGTTACTGGAATTCGGTGTAGTGCATAGCACATGAGTAGTGTTTCTTGTGCAAAACGTCGACCGTTGTTTGCCAGCAACTGCTAAAAGGAAATTTAGTGAAGTATACATTGTTTCTTAACACCCTGAGAAATGCATTTGTTGGATTATTCATGAAGTCTTTTCCTGCAACTGCTTGATGATTCATTATGCTTTCCATAGTAAGCCATGTCCACTGCCACCCAATTTATGGTCATGCAAACTGCAAGTCGACCTCAAACCTTACTTTACTTGTGAAGCACAACTCACTTAACAATGACGGTACATATCCTTGAACCTTCAAACTATCGTTGCGTTCTGCCACCCAATCTGTATAAATAACTCGTCCAATCGCAACGTTTATTTGCTTGCAACCTGTTTACCTACACCAAGGTGGGGAATAACTCGTCCAATATTTTGAAATATTCCCAACTGCGCATTAGAACTTAAACGAAAGTTACTTTTCCAATGAGTTATGTTTGGGCTTAGTCAGAAATCGAGCCATTATTGACCAGCTGGTTGGTGCGAAACTAAGCATGTGCGCAGAACATTTCTGTATGCCTACGTTAGGCTGTTACTTAACAGTGGAGTTTTTGTGTCCCTTAAACTTCAGTTGCTTTCTCTTTAACTTCAAAAACTGTCTTAAAAGCAGTTAAAATGTCAACTTTGTGTTTAACGTCATAATAATGTGGTGAGACAGAGCAGTTTACGCTTTGTTGCTGTTCACGTACGTAGTCATGCATGAGCTTTGGCATGTGTGTATCTGTTCGACAGATACTACCGTTTTTACGAGAGCAGACATGTTCGTAAACACACTTTGAAGTGGTCTGACGGAGGGTTTTGCTCTCTAGCTTGTATCTGATAATAATACGGATGATCAAACTCAATTTTTGGATAAAAGATACCTCCAGATGTCTTCATAGTCAGCTTACCATCACTCTGATGATCAGATAGCATCTGCAAGGAAGCTGGAGGCACAACATCTTGGGCTTTCTCTTCCGTACAGTTTACTTGAAAGGTCTCACGAATAATTTATCTGTATGACTCGTAAGTCAAACCACATATCCTAAACGTCCATACCTGCAATCAAGCATTTGCTGAGCAAATTTTCACTGATATGCCAAGCAATCAACGAGGACGTTTCACTTTATATGAGTGGAAATGCTACAAAAATGTGTGTAGCAAGCTGCTGATTGCTGCTGCTGCGACACTGCAATGGCCGGTTATAAGTTCTTGTCAGTATTACCTCATGGAAAGGCCTTTGGCCTTCATGCTTAAATTCGAGCTTTGAGTATACCTCTAGGAAAGTCCCAACAGAACAATTAGATTCGAGGCAGAATCAGTGCAATCACTACATTCTGTAAAGCTATCATCAAAGGATTTATCACCACAGTTGACGGATATTTCTATACTGGTCAGTGCACAATGAAACACCGATTCCTTCTGTCATACTTGAGGTGAAGTTAATATCTTCTAACTTCCACCTAAATCACATATATCTTAGGATGTATAGGTTCATAAATTCATATTTCAGGCCATCAATAAAATGAAATTATATGGTTTTCCAAGATGGCTTGGAGCGTTTTTTGTACAATGCATTACCATCTAACTGCGCGGTGTCCTGTTGAGTTCAGAAGGTCTCAAAAAAGCGTGTAATGGGACAACTAACTATAAAGCTTTCGTCTATATGTGCCTTCTGAAATTCAAAATTCTTATGAAGTGTTAAGACCAGCAATCTTCTGTTATTTCCGAAGTCAATGCAATTGTTACTTGACTAGTCCTCTGCCATCCTTCGTATATGCCTAGAAAAAAGTCATCGTCCATGTAAAATCTGAAGTTTTCGGGAAGTGGTGTAAAAGACTGAGTCCATCGCACTGGTTTGTAGACGCTTATAATGACCAGAAGGACGAAAAAATTCCCCAACATTAATACCTGCTAGGGATGAATTCTACCTGAAGTAACCAATAGGTTGCAGTTTCTTTGAAGACATTAAAGAAACGAAAATTTTGTTACAAAAAAGTCTAACATCTCGCCGAAAACGTATCTGAACAACTGTATAGTGGTTACACTTGACACCAATCACTTTTCTGAAGTAGGCGAAACAGGTACGAGAACGGTGTTCACCAAATAAGCTGTTGGGAAGACTGGTTTGTCGATATGCACTGTGAAATGGACGTTCTAGTTCCCCACAAATTGTTTTGAACCTACGCTTATGGAGCAAGGCCTGCTTCTCTCTGACCGTCTTCAGCTACATCGGTTAGCTTTTCACATTTTGGTACTCCTGTAACATCCCGTCTTACTAAGAATACTAGAAATTTGCCAAGATAACGGAGAAAGGTAGATCTAAACTGGTTATTGCCGCTGATCGAGGACTAGGTTCAGCCTTGTCGTTGACTTTTCTTCTACAAGGCAGTTCCTTTCTTTGGAAGCTGAAGGATATTATTTTTTCCTTGAGTATACTTACCCAGTTCAATCGGTCGATCGAGTCAAATGCACTGAGTTCATTCATGTTTCGCCCGTTTCGCTAGTGGGTACTGAGCATCAGCATAACCTAATGAACCTTGGTAAAATTCACGCTTCTTGGGTAAGGTTCCGCCGTCCTATTCTAACAGATACTTCGCGACAAACTTCTAATACCGGCCATACACCAATGGTGTGACGTACTAAGCCGACAAACAGCCTGATCGCCACTGAGTTCGCGCTGTCCATCACATGGTTAGCCTCTTTCAGTATGCAGCTCTCTCGCTCATTAGCTTACAAAAATGTGATCCCATCACCAAAATTCAGTGGACGCACCAAATGATTTGGCCACCAAGCTAACGATCCATAAGTCCCTTACTAGCTAGCTTGACGGAGCTGTTGCATCGGCCGAGCAAACGATCAGACATATGCGGACTGAAGTCAACTGGAGGTGACGTGGGGGTGGATGCAGGTTTCAGTCAGAGGACGATGCTCCATGTGACCAACAGTTCGAGGTGACCACGCAATAACACAACGAATGTCTAGCAATCCAGTGAGGTATTGGGTCAGCTTGTCAGTAATCAGTCTTCCTTGGGATTTTGATTTACACAATATGTCTTAACAAGGCTTGCTTGGTTCGCGGTTCCTTTTAGTTTGATCGAAGTTCTCCTTCAGCAAGGATATAAAGGCCAGCATACAAAGTACTGGCGAAACGGTTGGAGAAACGTGCACAATCGAAAGCAGCGCAACTAACCGCAGTAAAATGTATTCATTTTTTCAAAAAAAGGCTGCGTTAAATGCCATCAAGAAGTTCTGTCTGCTAACCAGGGTGTTAGCTTTAACAACCCCCCCACAAGCTTAAATCCAACGTTGCCAAAAGCGTTCACCGGACGACTTTCGAGTGGTTAAAGCATATGTAATTTTTAATTTAATTAATTTTAATTGAATTTTTAATTGGATTAAAGCATCGTTTAAGACGCAGTCTTGAAGTTACCTGAATACCCCAAAATAGGAACTTTCGTAGCATCCATAGGATGGTTTTGCCTGTAGTGCAAGAAAACACCAAGTAATAGTTGTTTCCTCCAGGTACCTCAACGACATTTCTGTGGTGCAGAAAAGCCGGCCCCACGAGAGAATATCAAAGGGTTTTTAAACCAGCTTTACAGTCAACCAAGTGTATGTGAACTAAAGAATATTTCTGTGCCGACCGTACTGCCTAGACAAACTGACAAAGCACAGCGGTCATTAACCCCCGACTATACGGCGTCGAATTGGCGAATATATAGCATCCGAAAATTTTCGTCAGATTCATGCCCAGTCCTTACGTTTTTGTGGAAAACAGTCTGCAAGTTGCTTTCTGGGAAAATGCTGGTGGCCCCGGTTTTTTAGATACGATTTGCTCTCCTAGAAATGAAACTTTGGCAATGAAATTACTCAGCCAAGGGACAACCTAATGCTATGGCTGTGAAATATTCTTTTATCAACTGATGCGTAAGCTCACCAGAAAACGTAAAACTTAAAGCTTAAAACTTAAGCCTCAGTTAAACCGTGAAATCGTGGTAAATTGGAAAACATATCTGCTGTTTAGTGGTGTTTTATTTAGGGAAGTTGATGTATTTTCACGGTACTCTGTATCACACTCACAATAAACGTTGACACTGATGTGGTAAAAACCAGGTAAGGGTTGCATGTTGACAAAATTTCTTATTTGTTGTAGCTAAGCGGCGTCGTCGGTTTCCAGCAGTAATATCGTGAAGGTAGTTGAGAGATTGACAAAAAGTTACCGGGTCATCGTCTGAGGCTTCGGGCAACCCAGCCGTATCATTCAGTCTTGCATGCACTTGCCTGTTCAGGCACTGTGATTCGGGTCCGTATTGTGTGTGCTGGTGGAGTAGTGATAATACGTTTGCCTGGCATGCCAGATTTTTGGGGGACAAGTTTCGACTTGGCAAAGGATACCCATTGCTGACGGGCTTTAATAGGAGAAAAAGTTAAGTTCAGTGCCTCTTCTCTTTGACGTGGGCAAACCGGAATAGTTGCTCTGAGACAAGAGGGGGTCTGTTAGGATGACAATGTGGATAAAAACTCTACAGACGTTGCAAACGCTCACAGCAAAAAAGGGGAACCTAACTTGGGTGTGTTACTTTACTTGAGAGCCACTTGACCAGCGGTCCTATTGGAGCGCAGTTTGACGTAACTGCAATGGCTACGTAACTTGTAGAATACCTGGATCGATTTTGAATGCACTTCTGCTTTTTCATTCCTAGTGGTTAAACTCTTACTTACCCCCTCTTAACTATTGCGCCTGCTGAGAATAGCGGGTGATTCAAGCAGCCATCGTCCGTATGTTGTCCGGCGGTCCTGTCTTTCTGGCTCTTTTGGATTCCATGGTCCCGGTGTCTGCGTTTAGCCAGCTATTTGGCTCCCGGTAAAACTCCTACGGGATTTTTCATTAACTGTTCGCATTTGTATGTCTGTCGTTTTTGGTAAGTTTTGGCACATTTTCTCCGGACATGAGAAATCGGTTATTTATCTGATATTTGCGCTGATCAACATGCATCCTTTAGATTGATTGTCTTGCTGTCTGGTAGGCTAGGTTAAACGACTGTCTATTTAAATTGCTTGGTTTTTGTGTGCTCATCTTTCCATTGGTTGCAATTGCATTTCATGCGATATTCCAAACAATGTTCCTAGAGGCTCTTCATATCGGCAAGCGATCTAGTGAGACAGCAATGCTCAAGTGAATGGTCGGATGCGCGACAGCCTCAGTGGGGAGCAGCAATCATATGAGGGTTAAGGATGGCAAAGAGTGATAAAGCGTTTGTGTCGTATTGATAATTCATTTCAGTGGACCGATAACTGTAACAGTTCAGGTACCATCCTACTGGTGTTACGGTTACTTCATCAACTCCTGTGATTAGAACCGGGGTTAGAGAAAGTTGGTCTGTTACCGAATTCCGAAAGAGAATGGCGCGGATACGTTTTGAACAGGTACACCTGCAAGCTTGAAAAGCTTAAAAAAGAAAGCCAGTTGGCCTTCACATGCGACACAAATTAGGTTCATTCATGAAGGTCCTAAGTGAGTCCCAAACTTAGAGTACCCAGAACCTAAATTGATTTTTGTCGTCATCTGTTTGTATCCTAGCTGGACTGGCGTTCACATGTCGTCCACAAAAATCAGAGATGCAAAATACTCTTATGCTATGCTAAGAACAACTAGGGCGATCACCAATTTGGAGATGCCGGTAAAAATTGAAGGAGGGTGGGGGGGGGGAATTTTAGCTGGACGTTGCCCGTCGTAGACTGGAGTTAAAATCCCCAAACTGGGTTTTAGAAATAGGTCTTTTACTTTCCACCATTTCTCAGGTAAGTAAATAGGGTTCCGAAAGGATTAGAATTAATCTGTATTTGCACTTTGTGAGACGTATCGTTCAAAATTGCTATATGGCCTTTGTAACAGATGGACTCTTCTACATTTTGATAGATATTCAGGTGGACAGCCCTACTTACGAGAAAAGTTACTCCTCGTAAAACAAGTCCAGATACTTCTGTGAGAGACTCAGCTTATCAAGAGATAAGAATACCCATTGATTTTTGATTGTATAAGAGCACTAAGGTCTTTGTTCTGATGAGAACAAATCGGAATAGTGTACAGCTTAGCGCACGTCCATCGAATGGTCTGCGTACGGTCCATTCTCCGTACATTTTGCGAATTAATTCAAGGATAGACTAAAGTCAGGGTGTATTAGAGCCCCAAAGATCATTCTTTCTTGACGGTCGTTGCGACTTACTGAATTTTGTCCTGAGGACTGCCTTGAGGTTTCTTGGAGGTCATCATAGAACAGTACATTTGCCACCGTTGTTCACAGATGTCCTCTACACCTGGATAGTTGTACAGAGAGAATAACTTAGACTGGCGTTTGTCCCTATCTTCACGAATGCTGATTTTCTGGCATTCAGGTATTCTGTTGAGCAACTTCCGTTCTGTTCGTGCTGCACATTGTTCATCGTAATTATTTTGTTAAATGTTCATTTCACTCGTTAGCTCGCGGTTTGTTCTGTCTTTCAACTGTCTTCACGGCATTAAAACTGTCATCATTCCATGTGGGCTTTGTTCTCATACGGTATTCAAGAACTGATGCACGCTTGCCAGATTGTTCGGCCTTCTCAGTAAGTTAGTTGCGGCCCGTCACTCCGACGTTAATATAAAAGTTGCAAGTTGTAAATTGCTACTTGAAGACCGGGTCAACTTATACAGTGGCTTATCACGTGATTTACCCAAATTCCCACACCGGTATTATGCTTAATTGCAGAGAGATCAACGGGATTAAGCATGTGAATCCCTTCTACATAAGCTGGCGTTAACAGGAACTGTGACACGTCTGTAAGCTGTCTGAATCTGGAGGCATATGTCACCTGTCAGTCATACGCTTTGTACGATTCCTTGAAAAATACATCTGCATTCTGGTTTCTTACAGGGACATCTGTTCTGGCTGTTGGATATGCCATTGCTGTCATCACGTGAAATCAACGTACCATTAAACCAAAACACAGTTAAGCACCAGGTTCAGCGGCAATTTTTGGAAATAAAGATGTAATCAATTGCTTTACAGCTGGAGGACGGGTCCACAGTTGATTTTGAGTGCAAGATCAGTTCCAGTTCATATAGTCATTTTGTAAATTTCTGTGTATAGCGGGCTTAAAGCTCCTACCGTCACCATTTTTACATTGTCCTGCGGTCTACCACTTTGAGGTCCTCAGACTTCGAATGAATCTACCCAAGCACCGGTGACTTTTAAATATATGAACAACAAGGAGATCGCACGAGTGACCTTTTAAAAATACCACGCGTTACACGACCGAAACAAAGTTCGAAGCCGAATAACTCGCTATACAATAAAAGGCTATATCGTTGATCATTTGCGTACATCGTTTCAGTGTACTTCATCAGGATTGTCATATGACCTCTGCGACTGCCTCTTGATTTCTGCTGTCATATTCGCGTCTGTGTAAATGGAATGGTTATCCTAACATAAGCCAGAACATGGCGGTTGCTAGGAACCGGTCCTCAGATGAGTTTTTGAGTTTCTCAGGCGGGAATCATTAGTCGGCCAAGGTGAAGTCAATAAGTTCCTGTGCCTCTTTGATAACAGTGATGGTTGACGTAGCCTGATTGAGATCGCCTCTACTGCTCCGAGTACGCTTTGGCCGATCATCTTTGAACAACTAAGCGGCACTCGGTAAATCAGGTTGGACGACGGAGCTGGTTTGGTGTTTCATATCGATCAGGTGGTTTGCAATTGATCATGTGTTTAGTTTCCCCAATTCCATTGCAATATGGTAAATGCAGAGTCATTATCTTGGATAGACGCGAAGGCACACGTCCCACCTATTTTTCGGAACATCAGCAAACAAAGGAATAGATTGACACTGACGAATCTTGGACAAGCAATCTATCTCACAGTTGTGTGTTGTGGACAGATACTAGCGAGGTGGATCCTTAGTTACGCTGTAACGAATTTCGTGCGCAACATTTTAGGATGCTCCGGTTGGACATAATCCAGACAATGCATTTGAGACCCTAGTTAACCTGTCTGCACACGGGTGCTTTTATAGACAACAAACCTGGAACTGTCACGCTGCCTAGCCACCTCTGGCAGTAGCTAGTAAATATGGCCCACCGGAATTTTCGTCTCTTCAGACCGATATATTTGAGTTTCCACATCGTAAATTGACATACTGTTGACCAGAATCAAAAATTGTAGTCCCCGTCATACTCATTTAACCTGCGATTATGGACAGAATAAACCCAATGCTATTTGATTAAAGGGGTGGTCGTATTTTAGAGGATTCACAACTTGCACGTGGCGTTTACCAATCGAAGAGCGGATCAGCTTTTCAGACACAACGTGCTTCGAAGACTACCATTCCGTCAAGCTAAAAATCAGGATAACAAGTTCATTATAAAGCACCCTCCGAATGTTCCTCTGAAGCTGCTCAAGCATTCTGTACCATGAGTAAAAAATGCTTTTTCCTAGCAATATTTTTTAAAAATACACACTTGTTTTCGCCCTTTCTGACCAACCTTATTATTTTTGTGCGAATTGTCTCGATATGTGCCATCTTCGGTTGGGCAGGGTAGGACGATTTAGTCTGTATGGCAATCACGAAGTGTTACAACTGCATTTGCCTATTTCTAAGCAGTGATCGAACATGTCCTTCATGTTCTCGATTACTGTGCACATTTGACTTTGAAGCTGTCCACAATTCTTCAATTACCCCTTCAATCTACTTACTTTTGAAATAATACACGTAACAGAAGATAAAAACCACGTGCATTCAGTGCGTTTCATTGTATTTTCCTTAACGAATCAATGTATGAAACTGGTAGAAAATGGAGTCTGAAGAGAACATCGCTTATGCCGGTAGAGTCAATCTTGAATACGGACAATTCAAATTATCTATCATGACACAAGACCAGTTCAAGTGTATACTTTTCACACGCAGCCTTCATCCACATTCAGAAAGTGAGTGAACGAGGTTGTTGAACAAGATTGAACAATTTCACAAAATAACGCTGCAGGCCATTACTCACGAGCACCAGCGCCTCTATAATCTCAAACACGACAGGACCATGTTGGAGAGGCCATTATCCAGCCCTACTTTCGGTATTGCCAAGACGATTTCGAGGAAACCTACTGTGGCGGCAAATTTGGACGGAGAAATGCCATATAGACATGCTGGCAATGCGGTGAATGTCACTTCGTGCGATTTTGTCCCCATATAAGCACAGGTGTTCAGTGTGCAGTCAACGTGGACACAAGGAAAACCAGTGCCGGACATGGGAACTCAGCCAAACCCGGAGATCACGAAGCAGGTGGGGACAGTCAGAACCTATGATTACCAGATCGATGCTCCTCTCAAATATTTTAAAATCAGAGCAAACGGAAGCATAATTCAATAGCAGTTAGATACAGCTTCCGATATCACGACTATTTCCCGTCGTACCTGGAGGAACACTGGATCACCGAAATACGCCTCAACAATGAACACTGTCAGAAATGCATCAGGAGGTAAGCTTCATATGCTAGGTGAATTTCGCTGTTAGCCCAATGTAACATAATGCTTGCTCCAGTTTTTGTCTGGTGATCACACCTACTAATACTACTTCGTGAGAGGGCATCAAGCCTTACTGTGTACCAGATGAACAAGTCGATTTCTGGCCCTACATTCTACGTATGTTAAACAGTTATCTCACACTTAACCAATGTTTTCTTGATTATTAATACGCTTCCAATGAACCCTCTCAGCTCTTCGTACTGCGCTATGCCACAAAAATGACTTCCTACCTATTTTATGCTGAGACTGATCAGTGTGGCGCATATAAGAAATCAGGAAAACAGCAGGCTGCCTATTCATTCATTTGTTAAGCCAGGCAGCGCCGCCATGGCCTAGTAAACAAAATCCGATTACATAACCTGCAGGAGGCAAGCAAATGAACAATGTGGCTAGGGGTCAAGGATAGACGTGATGCCCCAATAAAAAAGTTGCCTTGATTCATTTTGGTGCGGCAGCTAGTAATAATAAATCCTTTTTGAATCAACTGAATTTTTGCTCGGGTTTAATTTGCTTTACTTGACACAAGGAATGTGATATATATATATATATATATATATGGAGATCCGAGATCTTCTGAAGTCTTCTCGTGAAAAGTTGAACCACTATTTCTTCCTGCTAAATTTCACTTTACGAAAGTTTCGCCTTCAATTTTTGCAGAAACAACGGTTGCTGCTAGCAATCGCGCCAGGAAAAGAAGTGATTGTGTGCCCCGTATTTTGGGTATTGATAGCGATAAACTGACAGAAGTGTTAGTCCATTCACGAGCATTCGACCCATGCTATCAGTAAGCTGTTTCTTAAAAAAACGTCGATCTATCTGAAGGAACCTCTGTCTCCACTCTGTTATTTCTTAGAATTTCGCATATTACCGTCAAGTAACGCGTTTCTCAAATTCGTGATGCACGTGAGCATACGCAGTATCGATGCCAGCTTGTTCACTTGTATACCTAAATACCTTATTCAGTCTTTGGGACAGATTAGCTAACAAACTACGAATCCACAATCCCGAAAGAATAAGTTAATACTTACCGTTCTAGTTACTGTGTCCATGGGGACACCAAATTTCACGGCTTTCAAAATAACCGTTGTATCAAAGCAACTGAGTGTGCCGTGCAGGCTCATATGTAAGCTGCGTAAAACAAGACAGAACTTTCGTGAATAGGAAGAATAATACAATCACACGAGTACCCATTATTTACTGCTAAGTAAATGCCACCGGTTCAACCGAAAATAGACGGGTTTAGTAGCCCAGTTAGTTGTAGGTGGTTACAAAAATTGCTGAAGCCGCATTCACTTCACTCTCGGTTGAACAGTTCTCCCGTCCAGATACCAAAGGTGGAAAGCACTGGATTGGAGTGTCGCTCTTATTAGAGTCAACAAGCAGTGTGTATGCTCGGGCGTGCACGGATTTGGACCCCCGAAATCTGATGTGCGATGCGACCGTGTTGCCACTACTCCATCAGCGTACACCAAACGGACCGTCCGTACGAGCGACCTGGTTCTGACTTGAGCGACCTAACATTTGGCTATTCATGAAGGCTGATCGTGACCTCCATTTCGCATATGCTGCTTACTGACTGAGGGCAATGTGAAGACCAGCTTGAGGCTTTAACAATCGGCATCGAAAATCAGTCTAGTAACGAGGAAGTTGGAATAGCGAGTCGGATGATGCTTTGTAAAGGGGATAAGATGACAGTCAGTGCCTTCGCTTTTGCGATTACGACATAAAAGATTGCGCTCGCGAGGCGTACGTAAGGCCTGAAGTGGATCCACATAAAGAATGCGAATATAATTACGTTACGGCACTGAAATAGTCGTTCGAAAGTTCAAACGTCGCAGATTGAGGCAGCCAAGACTGATAATTTTCAACAATAGAAATGAAACAGCCCAACGTATCTTGGTAAAAAGTTCAGGACCAAACGCGGGTGGCCGGTCTATAGGTATGTCGATTCGCTTCACCTCTGTATCAGAATGATATCGTTGAATTTGTTGTTTCTGTGCTATCGAAAAACCATGCTGATTTACCTGACAATGGCCGTAGTGGACGAGGAACACTACAATTTACAGATAATTGTAGCCGACGGGATTACCGACCGCCCAAGTTGCCAAGAACTTTCGAGCATTTCTCGACCTATCTTATCTGGGTGGGAGGTATTTCTTCGACCCGATCACTCTGGTTACACAATTACCGTTTACGGAGTGACGGGTGTTGGTTCAATCGAGAGTTCTGGCTGTTCGAAGCATTTGTCGAAGCAACATGACTGCCTAATTGGAAATAAAGAGACAATGACTTGGACTCAAGATTTCTAAGTCACACTATGTGTGGGCACACTTCTATGCATACGCCGTCCTTACTTGTAATGGCCTGAGGTGGAATCAGTCACGTTTGGAATT
>SJOL01013228.1:423328-443252 GCA_004794785.1 Opisthorchis felineus | reverse complement strand
ACACTCCGAACCTGGTTCACAAGCAATCGTCTGTGTTCCTTTAATCTCAAAGATAGAGTGCCTGTCCACGCCCAAAAATATGTTAGTGTACTCATTCTCTTGCTGCTGTGCAGCGGAATACACTGGACACACGACTATGCAACTCGGCCAAAGAATGAAGGAAGACAATCCACCCTGGCTAGCTTCTGGAACTAGGAGGACGATAAGCAACTCAGTAGTACAACACCTAGCAGACACGGCACACAACGTGATACCCAGCCAAAGCTTCCGCATTGTTTACAAGGCGCCAGCTAATCAACCCAGATCAGTACAGCAACGCACAGTCGCAGTGGCTGAAGCTATCGCCATACATGGAGACCCGATCCTTTATCGGCAAAAACGCTTTGTTCGTGTGTTGTACTTGCCATGGTCCAACTCACCTCCCCCCACACTTACACCCTGTGCTGAATACAACCACAGCACTGTCCGCACTGACAAGCTCAAGTCATCCTATTGGTGACCTGAACTAGTTGTTCTTTGATAGGCAGTCAACGTCGTCTCCCATTCGATTTTTTTTACACCATGCTCGTTCAAACATGTTGAATACTGCTCTCTTAACCTTTGCAACTGTATGACTTGAAAAGACCTTGCCGAAAACATGTTCGTCAACTCATCATTGTTCCTTTTGGGGGGGGGGGTCTTAGAATATGGCTTGTATGCAGCTCAAATGAGATCCTCCGTACCGTAGACCAACCGAAAACATCGCGTTCCTGGTTGTACGAAGAAAATTTCGGGCGAAGTAGATGCGGAAGTTTACGAACAGAATGCCAACGTGTTATGTTTTGATGTGTACTGATGAAAAATGGCAATCCCAAAAAGCTCCTTTTCCTGGTTTCCACTGGACTTCATAGCTTGTCGCAACCTATCAGCATGAAACGTGATCATCTTATGAGTCCTGTGAGGGGCGAAATAAGAAATGTAAACTCTCAATACCTATAACTCACTTGACCTCAAAATCCACGTGACAAGTGGAATTTGAATGGTGACGCTGAAAAACTCAAGGCGACTAGCCTATCGTTTTGTCCAGAATATGGGTTTTATGGAGGATGCTCGAAATTGTGAGCGAAAGAAAACGCCACTGGCATTCCGCTAACTGACATTATTGCAGCACTATCCTGGTAGGATCATGCTGTCTTCACATTAGCATTAATAACGTGGGATACCCTGCCTCCTTGGATATAGATCAAGTAACGGCAGTCGCTCCAAAAAGCAGGAATGCTTTCAGCGAACCTAAAAACTGATACTGTAAGATACACCCGTAATAGAGGATGCTCCTCAAATTGACAAACCTCCCAGAACGGGGCAAAAAATGTCGTACAAGGGGTATTCACTCCTATTATGAAATCCCTTTTGATCAGGATCCAAGAAGGGTGCATCTTTTGAGTTGGAGGTTACTATTAATATCCAAACAAAACTGTACAGCACCAACACGGCGAGCAGCCAACTTTCGTGTGTTGAGGGAACACATTACTAAAATGAGGAATGGAATTAAGTGAACAAGCCAAATGCAGTTGTTTGTTATTGGTTATGGATTAAGTTAGTACCGTATGTGCAACAGAAGTTCTATGCTTCTGATAAGCCAAGGGCACGAGAGGCTCGTTCGACTTTCAGTATGACAGTTGACTAATCGAACACGTTGAGCGTGACATTAAAAAGTGGAAAATGATCCCATTGCTTGGTTCCTGTAACGCTCATATTTGTGAGCGTGTTTAACATACAGGACACTTATTGTCTGGATGTAAGCAGAGAGAGACCTTCAATTCAGCGCATTCCCAAACTGGTGTCCCTTCATCTGTCCGACCATCGACAAGACCTGTGACCGGAAATTTTAGGTTTCCTCCAGTCGTGGAAGAGTATATTCCTTGCCCTGCATATGTAGTGCCTCTACTCAAAGAAAAAGGTGACGAAGACATAGGATAGATGACTGATTACATTGGGTTACGTCTCGATGTCTGAGAATAAACGTCATGAGTACTATGCGAAAGACGCTCAAAACTGTAATTGCAGAAATTCATATATTTTACTGATCAAAGAAGTAAGCAAGATAAGGTAATCAAAAAAATAGGATGGATAATGTAGCCCCGAAAAGGAAAAGATCACAGTTCATTGAGATTAACGGTCTTATTCGGCCAGTCGCGAGCCCAGCCAGTCGATCATTTCATTGACAACAGACAGGCGTTCGCAACGAGCCAGAATTCCGTGCGGGATAGGACTATCCGTACAAGTTTGCCAGGGTTCAAGACCCACATAGCCACCGGCTAGTGAACAAGCCATGCACGCATTTGAGTCTGTGTCCCCACCCAAACCGATGGTATAAACCAGGCAGCGTAGTGGGATCGACTGGAAAAAAACAATAAGTTGGGATTAGGAAACAGCTCAAAGTTCGGCGGGCAAGTTAATTAATACGGATACATATGAGGGGTCCATATGACTTTACACGGTGGAAACGGGAATAAGACAAAACGATGAATGCAATTTTTTTGGGTATCGACAGCAAGACTTAAACAGTACAAACTCCCTCAACTCAGTTAAGAAAGTCAAACACTCATGAATACCGTGACTACAGATAACTGACTAAGAACATTGCCCTCAAAAAACGAAACATGATGGTTGGACGGAAGGCCTGAAATACCAGCAGTCACAACAAAACAACGAAGTCTCCCTGAGAGAGCCAACGGGTGGTCGACAGATGAAATCGCGAATGTCAGTGATCAGACGCCTCGGGACATTGCAGTAAACCGGCGTACCGAAGGAATAGGGAACGGCCGAGATTCGACCTGGAGAGGAACATCGCCATCCAACAAACCTGACCATTGTATGAGGAGAATGGTAAACTGTCAATCTCTCAGCCTAAGCTGAAAAGCTGAGAAGAGCTGCATAGCCTTCACCCTACTCGAGAATCATCAGAAATGCTCACCTCAAGGATCTTACGGCTGGTAGTTGAGGGCTTCATGAGTTATATGGGTGTCCAAAAGGGGGAAAGCAAAGTGATGACGGGTTAAATTTAACATGATTGGAATCCGAACTGTGGGCCACCTAAAAACATACAGGTGTGAAACAGAGAAGCTAAGCCATAACTAAAGAATCTCACGAAAATAAAGAGAATAGTGAAACCTCCACCTGTTCAACCACCATTTTCCAAGGAAACTCTCATTCTTCGCTCCAAATCCTCGTTGGTAGGAAAGTCCGATGGAAGAAAGCCATAAAATGACAACAAATAGAGATGGCTACGGATAGATGGAGTGCTGTGGGACCTTAGCTCCTCTCTGATTGGAACACCCTCCATAAAACTGCCTCATGACAGACCTCAACGGATCGGTACCAAACCGAAATGTCAATAGAAAATCGGTCTGCAATTGTATGCGGGGCTTGTATCGCGTGAGTTTTGCAAAAGCTGGATCGACACCGCTGATGGCGCCTTACCCCAACACACAAGATGTTTAGATCAGTTCTGTTTGAAGGTGTTGTTACCTTGTTTTTGAGTGTTCTTCCTGAGGAAAAAAACAATTAACTGTTTTGTTTCTTCACACTTTTTACAAGACTGTTGTAACTTCGATATTGTATAAGAGTCGGTATTTACTACTGGTGCACTAGCGGTCCCTAACATTAAAAACACCGTCCATTAAAACCAGAAAGTACAGCATACTCCCAGGTTACTGGGAAATGCTCGGGATGCAAATTTCTGCTAAGACCAATCCGTATAGATTTGCAGAAAAACGGGCACTCCCAGCGCGGTTCGTCAGTATAACCTGCAATATTCCCAGCTAACCACGGAGAGCGCAATGTGGAACCCATTCTGGAAGACAGTGCAACAACAGCACTTATCTTGATCTCTTCCACTAACCACTGTTAAGTCATCTTTTGCTTGTCGGTTGATTTGTACATGTTCTTTGCCACCGTAAACCACGCTCGCTTCGATTGACGATAATCCAAAATGCATTGCACATGACCGGGTAACTGTAGTTTGCAGTGCTACATGCATCTCACAGAGGCAATTACCGCCTCACAAAGTGCCCATCTACTGATCGCCTCACTGCAAATTCGCTGAGAGCTGTAGACAATGATCTGGGATTTCGAAAGACGATACCGCAGGATACTGTTCTGGGCAAGTTACCTATAAAGTACAAGTCGTGAAATCATGGGCAAAGTACCCCAAATATCGGTGTGACAGCCATAGTGTAAATTTAAAGTAGGCCACAAAACGTATTCAACCGGTTATTTCCGAAACGGAGGTAACATCTAACGGTTTTCAGAGGTCTCAGTATAAGTTGTGTCCACTTATTTAGATCTGATCCAAACCGAATTCCTTATCGGCGAATTTTATTACCTTAGAAGCCTATGATACATTAAGCTCATTAAGGTTTATGGGCCACTCTTCTCCGCAGCTGCACACTCAACGAAGTGTCCTAGGAGCTATCCTCCCTTAACGCACATGGACGCGTCCGAAGGGATATGGTCCAAACAAACCCCTGTACATAACGTATCCAAACAACGTCAGAAGGGAGTAACTAGGAATTCGGCACTTACTTTCTCACCTTGGTAAAGCACCACCTTGTTCATTTCCTAACATGGCTTAAACCAATAACCATACTGCAACAGCAGCATCTCACGCAACAGGCGATCATAAGTGGAAAAACACAGAGATATCGTCACGTCCGTGTTCAGCTAATCGACGAATCACTAAGAACAGTAGCTCTAAGGGCTGGTGAAGTTTTCAGTCGAAGAGATCAGAAATACCACACAGGGCACTCCACCAAAACTCAACAACATTCCACAGAAAGGACGAACACGATTATTCATATCACGAATGACAGTCAGTCTACCCATCAGTCACGTCTGAGCAACGTGTTCCAAGTGACAAAGTGAGCTCGCAGATGTACGCCGCTCCACTCCTGTGTATACGCTTGGCAGCAGATTTAGCTCACCCGATGGGCAGAATAAAGACTGAATGAAGCCACGTGTAAAACAAGAAGGGTCTGTCCTTGCGTAAGCCAAGTTGACGACAGAGAAACCAGAACCTGACAGAGACCGAAAAGATCCCCAGTGTTGTGAAGGGATATTCCTATTGACTCCACCGGGGATCAGCGTCGGGTTAGCAAAGTCGTTAACAAAAACGTCACTTCATTCGGCGAAACCGTTTTCGTGAATAATGCTTACTCAGTTGTGCTGGTGTTTCATCATCTAAACAAGGTCAGATGTAACTACGGCAATAAACCCCGGAGCACGGAGTTCGAAGTCTATCTCTCTTATCAATGTTTATCGGAGTACTCGCCTCACGTTCAGCTTGGTTGTCGGATTTCGGATGCAACGACTTTGTTGGCTCGGAGACAGTACCGTTCCACTTTGTTCGTCGTTTCAAAACCTCCCCATGGAAAAAGACTGTGAATCGGGTCATCAGGATAGTTCCCAGAATGCATTACGAAAACAGTAATGGGAGAGTAAGATTCTCATAACGTTGACTTGTCCAGTTTCAGGTAACCGTAGTGTTACCTATGGGGAAATAGCAAGCTGTTAGAATGTGACCTCATCAAAGAAACAATATACTGAACAACCTAAGATGTATTCACGTGTTTCAGCTTGTGAGTTTAGGCGCATACTGGTACCCGGGTATGACAGAGAGAATCCGTAACTCCGGAGGATGTGTGCGAAACGCGCAGGTGAAGATCTCCAGGCGGTGAACCAAGGTCTACACGAGACTGGGAAAGGGTCGCGTCTACAGCCCCTAGAAACTAGCAGTTCCACAATTTCAGCCCACTGCCTTGCACAAGAGATAAAAAATTCACTTGCACAACAAAGCCAAGCATTGATAAAGATGTCCCTATACGGAGCGTTGAAATCTGCTACTGAGGCGAAGGCCACTGCATCTTCATGAATTCATGGATTCATCTATCGTCCTCAAAGCATCATGAATTTAAGAGGTATATGGTTAGTGAAAACGGTGCACACTAGTGTACGAGACTAACCTGGAGCGGAATCCCTTCAATGGGCCTTAACGACCGTAAAAAAGCAAAAATTGAAAGGGGCACTGAGTTGATGGCCTTCAAATCATGACCTGCAATAAAGGAATAATATGTGGATTAATGCACCCTTTAACATCTTGGGCAACTTGAATAATTCGGGTTCTAGTAGGACAGACGTTGCTGGATCTCGAAAGAAAACTGATGAGAGTTTAAAAGGCTATGGAGTTAGCGGGTAATTGGGGTCTTCATTAACTGTTTAAAATTCTGACCATTATTCTGAAATCCGGATATTTCGTATGTGCAGTAGTGTTTTGATGTGGAAATCGGATAACTTGTGTGGAATCCAGGTACTGCGATAGGTCATAACTTTATTCAGGAGTAAACTCTGACAGAAGAACATGCGAAATTTCCCCACTGCCTTGAGTGGCGTTGTGAGGGTACTCGTACGGATGTGAATCAGGGTGTTCGCAATTAATGATTGGAGCTGCAGGAGTATTTTTCAAGAAGTACGATACATGTTCAATGAAGGATGAGCGCGGTCCAATTCTTATGATATCACCGAGTTGAACTGAGCATCACACGATGAAAAAATTTGGAACTACCCATGCTTTTCCACACATCACCGCTCTTAGTCGACTCACTGGTGCCAATTACGTTTGGTAGGTGACATGTGCAGTCAGAAAACAGACTATTGTTTTTGTGGGAAACGCTTTGCACGAAAAAAGCTGAAATCCGAGCGCAACGATTGTATCAGGACAAATTATGATGGAGGTGCTCGTGAGAGGTGCTCCGCCTTTTCGTGCCGAAATCCCAATGCAGTACTATGACAATTTGAATGGACGTTCGGACGACATCTCGATCAGCATTCACTGTTCCCGTCCAAAGACACCCAACAACTAAGTTGTGAAGTTATAGACACATCCGCTCTTGTGTTCTCGGGTTACTACTATAACTCACAAATCAGGAATGAACACTGATCACTGAAGTATTCTGATGTTAGCGAACAGAAGCCAGCTTCTTGTGATATCAGAACCATGTAAGGCTGTATTATGTTGTTGGAATAGTAGTTCCTTGGGTTCAGTGCTGGCGCTCAGAGAAGGAAAATGGTTCATTTCACCACTGGGCCCCTCTTTGTTCAGCTGGCCTCGTATTCAACTAGCTTTAGTTTCGACTGAATCTCCTGTCACCTGGAGTCGGAAATGACGCTACATCATCATTAGGTCGCAGAAGAACTGCCATATCAACTAATCAGTCCGGAAATTATTTCATGCACGGAAAGGTTTAGTGTCAATCACGGATTGTTGGTCTGGTGTCCACAGTGGATGCTCCAGGTATTCAATACACTCACCGACCAGTGAACATGATATGTTGTGCTGCTACCTATATTCCAAAACATTGCCATGATATGTTGTCACCATATATACATATATATATATATATATATATATATATATATATAAATGCAAGCGTAGATAATGATTGAGTACTCGAGGAATACTGAGTAATCGTGCATTGCCTCGTCCTGTTTTTTAATCAATGTTTCGACTGTGAAAGGTTCCGACAAATACTATTGTGTGCGAATCTAAGGCTAAACTATCCGCTAAGTCGACTTCGGCTAAAACGGGCGAGTAATTGTAGTAGCTGAGCTTGTGGCATAAACTCTATTCGGGTTCAGGTCCTTGATCAGGATAATTTGGCTGGTGATTCCACTTGGGTGTCATTTGCAAATTCTGTTGATCAGTGAGGATTCTCAGGTGCTACGACGATTTGGTTATAGAGGGGAGATTACGTGGACTTTTGGTCGACTTGGGTTATGTACTTCAGACCTAAGTTACTCCTGTCGATAACCCCTCTTCACTGACAACCGAACACCGCAAAGGGCTAGCTCGACTGATCTAGAACCACTATCCACACGCTCGTCATTTCTACACCTGTTCTATTAACAATGGGATGCTTGGCGATTTCTACAGCCTTGGTTATCACTCACTTCGGAGTGAATCGTTGTCCCGCCTGAAAACTTCAAAATTTTCTAAATTTGCTCTGTATTCCGTGACTAGTGCATGTTCCGCCATTGCTGAGTGTCACCAGCGCTCAATATTCATCTGCTTTTCTTGCGGTCTGTTTACTTTCACCGACTGTAGTATGAAATCCTCTGGCATACCGTCCTATGCAGACATTAGTGTGGTCGTTCAATTTGATTTTGTAAACACAGCCCCAGATTCTATGGACTCAGTGGAAATCTTTCAAATGCAGCAGTGCAGAGCGCAGTGCTTCTCTTTTGCAACGTTAGTCTTACGTTAGCCTGATGATGCTTTTGTGCCAAAAGCTATAAACCCATCGATTGTCCACTAACATTTTCTCATAAGGTGACCTCTCAACCGGTTGCATACTTTTTACGGTTGATTAAAATTTCAATTGTTCAACGATCATGGTTTGCAGATTACAACAGATGGCCTGGATGAACAAAGTAAAATGTGGGCTAGAAGACCAAGTGACCGGTTGGCGGATCATTTATAGTAGTTACCAGTGTTTGTGTATCACTCAAGACCAAAGAGCTCATGAGATAATTAAACGAAGTTCATTAATACCGCTTGTGCTTTACGCCTTGTTAGGTTTCAAATATGCACGCCATGGTCAGGACGCGGTTGTCCACACTTGTGCTACGAGACAAACTACTCAGGCGGGACATATTAAAGAACAACGCGGTGATGGAAACTAATCTAACGAAACAAAAACTTTTCATCACGCGTTTCTCCCTTGAAAACACAAAAAAAAACAAATGCTCCATAACGAGCATTCGCCTCGTAATATGGAATGTTTTCCAAACCCAGGAGAATTTGGCCTTCTGATCGCAACATTAATTCAGTCAAGTGTAACATCGCCACGTGCCATCTGCAACCGTCTAAGCGAAGATGACGCGAGCCCGCTGACAGCAAGAGCGTGTCACTTATGAACTGAACTGTGGGTACTGAGCCGTGGAACGGTGAAGAGACAAGCACATCACTGCCGTTTTGTCTCATGGGTCTACCTAATTCGACGAGTAAAAATTGTTTGACATTCGGAGTCGTCTAACTTTGAGTGCAGCGACCGAGTGAACAAGCGGATGGATATGGCCTTGATTTTTTAGGAGGGGATGATGGCCTGGTGCCCGTAACGTGTATATTCAGGGGCATCGGGTGACAGTGAACCTGTATTTTTGAGTCCGTCGACAGAGGGTACATTCCACATCCACTACCGTAATGCATGCTTCCAAATAGAGGTCAGTTACCAAAAAAATTGGTTGGCTGAATCCTCAAGCTGAGTGCACCATTGACACACTGCTATAAGTGGTGGAAACCGCACCCCGTGTCCAACTCCTTCACGCACTTTTGGGTCATTCAGACAGTGTTACTGGCATTCACATGGCGGCGGCCCAACTTCCTAAGGAGATAGTGGGTAACTGGCCGGTGCAAATAACTGGCCACCTAAAAGCTAGGTAAACGGCGTGCTTAACCTTGATGACAACGGACTAATGAATTGCTGCTTTCCGAGTACAAGTCCGGCTAAAAGGGTGATTCGTGTGCGTGATTCGGGCTCAATGGAGGCTGACTGTAATGTTCCGTTGCAGTGTCAGCGACAAGCTGTCGGCAGTAGTCATTGGCGAAAAACGCATCAGGGACCGCGGGAACCAGGGAGATTAGTAGGGGTCCAACATCAAAGATCGAATTCCCAAGAAAATCGAAGATTACCTTCCAAAGACAGCTGAACACCTGCAACACTTATATAGACGTTCATCCAAGCCAACTAAAGTTAGTGTTCTGGCTTAGACACGACAGCCAGATGGTTGCAATGTAAGACATACTGTTGAAAGAGTTTCACGTGGCACCTTATCAACAGGACAGGTAGTTGTTCAACTACCGGAGGAATCACTCAGAAGTTAAGCTTTAACGTTTTGTTATCCAAAGCGTAGGTTTTAAGTTTACGCTACAATCAGGTGGCTCTATAGCGCCTGGATGAAATTTTCGGGTTCGATGATTAAGTTATTGCTTCCGATGTTGCAGAATCGAATCACTCAGCCTGCTGCCCGAAGTTGAAGAGACGGATGACTTCGGCTTATTTCAAAACAAAACTAACTTCGTAAAATATGTTTACGTTTGCACTGTTATTCACAAACGGCAGACTTTGTCCGACTAAAACAACCGTAAACGCCGACTAACTTCGTATACTGCGGATGGGGCATTGAGATGAATGGATAGGATCCAGGAATATTTAGGCACATTAGGGCCTGAAGAGGGACAACTGACGCGGATATCTTTCAGTAAACTTCAGTCTGACAACTGTATACCTACGTTCGATGGTTCGCGCCACCGTAGCATGCAGCGGCGGATAACGTAGGGTGAAGGTGGGATCACGGTTGCATAACACGATTAAAAGCAACAAAGGAATAGCGGGTCAATAAGTAAGAATAAGATAACAGAAATAACAGTGCCACTGGTTTCGTGACACCGCCATGTCACTGAGGGTAGCCAACAATCGATGCGCCATGTTTCTGACGTCTCAACCTCGCAGACGACATCCGCCAACGCAGCTAAGACTCCTTGTTATAGCGACTACGCTTTGTTTGCATTGCTCAATGCCCAAAACCGCAACGAGACGCAAAGGCGCCCTGTGTACGAAGGAGCAGCATTCGACTCACTGAGCTTGGAACACGAAATAACTGAATAAGAACAGTGAAAAACCCGAACGGTGGAAGGCATTTGTTGCCAAAGGACTTAAACGGTATGCTGACGACATTGCAACGTTCAGCTAGACAAGCTGGAACCGGATACGGCTTCTTCTGGATGAGATTAATAAACGGGAACACCGTTGGATTTGCAAAATCTAGAAACTTGTTTGCAGGTATCGTCCGCAAAATAAACCACAGCAAGCTAGAAATGATGACAATTCTAATTCAATTCGCAAGACACTTGCGATACGTTTGGTGGTCTTCGTGAGAGTTGGTCTCAGAGATCGATCGATAAAATTTTACAACCATAATTTCAGCCTCTGGAGATCGGTATGACGTAGCCCTGAACTATGTATACAAGGATCATCACTTGTCAAACATATGAAACACAGTTTTAGGCAGCTTCAATACAAGAGTTGTCTCACTGTGCAGGCCGCCCATAGGGGACAATATCTACAGAGAGACTGGGCATATGTTTCGACATAAAAGCCTATTGCAATTCCAGTTACAGTTAGTAAGGTGGGGGCTTCCTAACAGAGTTTGTCCAACCTCCACTCTGTCCATGGATGATAAGGGTTGTAGTGGAAACGCTGGTGAATACATAGCGGACTAAAGAGGTGACTGCACGCCAAATGGGGGAGATCCGTTACAAGTGATACCGGGTGAAAGTGAAGTAAAAAGGAGTTAGGTGCATGCTGGAAGGGACTTTCCAACTTGCAGCCCGTTGGGCCTTTCAGTAAGGTGAAAGCAACTAACAAAGCGATGAAACCCCAACGATCTTATGGCCATGAATTGATGTAGAATCAGAGCAAACATCGGCCACCAAATGTGTACGTGAAAATACAAAACTTTAGACTAGACTAGCATAAGACCTTCGTTGGTAAGGCAGGTATGAGACGCGGGAACATACCTAAGGATTCAACAACCTTATCTACTGGAGGGTTAAGTGATGGGACCAGAAGCGACTTGATCGATTCGAACTTCTGTCTGTAGCTTGCGATTGCATCCTCCCACTTCGGATCGTTCCATTTGACGAACTCGTGGTGAACGGCTCGGAGCCGCGTTAACAGCTGGTCCAGAAACTGACTTGGAAACAGTTGCCCGGCTCCTACCGATTTCGACACGATAGACCACACGAGACGTACAGCATGCGCTTGAAGCAGTGCGCCGCAAACCGCCAGAGGATGTGTATGGGTCAGACGGGTGACATCAATAACGAGTTTCTACAACAATAAAAAAGTATTACGAATGAAACACATTATCTGGCTGAAAAAATGAAACATGCTTCATTAGTACAGGAACTGTCTTCGCCAATGCATAAGCTAGCCAATAATGTTTGCATGGTAAATTTATCCATCCCCAAACCACTTAAGTGATTAGTTTCCCCAATCGTATCAATCACGAACAGTGATGCCATGAAACAACTCTTTGAGTACCAATGTGGTGTGGGAATCGAGTACTGAACATAGTGATCCTCACAACGACATAGACTCAGCTGTACAAGCTGACTAATGTACACCAGCTTCTACAGAATGCAATTCTTGTTTGTGCTATCTATTCACACCGAGGCCGAATTCGCGGCCATATTTAAGGAAACGTCTTTTGTCAGTTAGAAACTCCTGGAAGGCTATAAAGTTGCAGGCAGATGATTGGACCTGTCCTCGGAATCCGATAAAGTTGTTGGAAGTGAGGAATGACAACAAATCCCGGAAAACATGGACTGAGGAAATCTTTGCGTGCTCTTTGGACAGGGCTAACACGACCAACGGCTTTGATCGAGGCACTGAGTAGTACTCTATATGTTGTTTTAATCACTGATGAGTGGCAGTGGTTTCCTAAAAAGAGAGAACTAAACTGAGACCACTTGGACCGTGGGCGCTTTGGAAGCACGACACTGGTAATACGTGGAAACATCCGTAGCTCGTGTGCATTTATTAACTGTTAACTAGGCGACCATTGATCTGTTTGCCGAGCTTGGAAGTTGGCTTGCAAACGAGGAGACATTATCAGCGCGCGATTGGGTGACGTCTCCCCAGTTGCGACGGAGAGATCAACAGCCATTTGAACATCAACCGAGACTATGGCGTTTTTCTTGACTTGTAACATTTGGCCATGTTCGGTGGAGCAATATAAACAACTGAATCGAGCGTGATGGGACAGAAATCACTACTGAATGGCTGGAATATCTGAATTATGGAAGACTCCTCATGTTTATTGGAGCTGTTGAAACAAACCTGTTTTATGCGTGACTACACAGTACCAAATCGAAACCGCCCCATACAACGCGCTAGAGTATACCACTCTGTGGTCACACATGGAGCAAATGGGTAACCTGACAGTGGGTTTTTGTTGCGCCATACTCATTCATAATCAAATACCACCGACATCATGATCATCATAGAAAGTCAGGGTGGTTCTCTTATCACTTGATTCTTGGGAATGTGTTACCTAGCACTTTTACAATCGACCAGCCCTGAAGAAGATAGTATGCAGACTGTTGGAGATATGGCCTTCTACAAGATTCACATGGGTCATATATAAAGTGACTACGGTAAGGGGCCACTCAAGCTGAGGGGAGGTACTCTATCCAGCATTCTAGGTAGTATTGGAGACCATACACGGGTGCACCATAATTCAAATAGCTTCCAATCACATTGTCTAGCTTGGCGAACAAATCAGCGGTCACTTCAAAAATCGATTCCCCGATATCCAGTTATTTCCTAATAGTAGCGTCAGTAAGCTGCCGGCCTGAATATCGCCTCATATCAGATAAGCGCTCGTGAAGTCATTTTGACTCCAAGATTGAAAGAGAGGCTTGTCATCTCAAGTGCGCCCTTTAGGGCTGGAATCCAGGGCGCGCCAATAAGTCGTAGGGAATAATTCTATACGTGAAACCTCAGCTATTGAAACCAGCACCACATTTGACCACCGGTACGTAAATCGATCCTCGTTACGCTTGGTAGTAATTCAGCTTTCGGACTGTTCTAGAGATTGATCAGAGTTGGGATTCTGACAACCTGTTCACGTCTATACGGACACTGAACTTATGTAGGTAGGCTGGCAGAGGGGGCAGTGTTTTATGTCACCTCGCCACAAACAGCCTATCAGGATATGATCAACTGGGTTCCAAGATTGTGTTGGGAAAAGAAAAGTCATGCTATGAGCATAAACTCAGGAGTAGTTCTCTGCTCCCGGGCAGAGAACTTTCTAGATCAACCGGACCCACCAGATGTGTCTTGGTCATTGTTAGATACCAATCCCAAAATTTAGATCTCCGACCAGAATCACGGAATATGGTGTACAGATATTCCGAAGCACGTTGTCTGCGCTCGTTAAAATCATCCTGGATCGCGTGTGACCTACAAGTAGCCAGAGCATGTGCTAATCCGTGGTTCCATCTACTCAACCTATAGGCATTTTCAGGTTGCGGTATAGAGCATTGCTGGAAACATTGGCAGTTTACCTTGATCTTATCATCTGCAGCTTTACCGACATGACCGGATGCGTTAGGGCTTCCCGGGGTAATGCAAGTGGAATTTCTTCTATGAATCGGAAATAGAAGTCGGTCAGACGACGCAGGTAGGATCCTGAATGTGGTCCCCGTCTAAACGACAAACATGGACAACTAGGGTTGAGAGAACTTCAGTAAGAGCTACTTGCCGATCCAGATGCACCCGGTTTATTAAGCCGGAAACGCTTAACCTAACTGGTTGACACTGGCAGAGGAAAACAAAACAAACAGCGACGACAACAGCTGACAGGGATAAAGCGTGTGTTCTGGACAGTGACAGATTACGAGCACTCTCTATACAAGTGGCTAGTTTAGAGATACTTCTTTGACAAGAAGTGTCGAAGCAAACAGGAAGTAATAACATTGTTTAAGACCATCATCATCTTGAGGGCTGAGATACCGTCCAACCGACTGCAAGACTGCATTGTTAATAGCCATACACCTATACGTTAGCCATGGGACTTCCCCAGTCAACTCATTCCGAGTCTTGTTGCGCAACACAAACCTCAAGGTTCCAGTCATAAGCGAAACATTGTTGATCAAATCAAACAGGCCACAACTATGTACACGAAAAGTTGAAGCAAATGATTTGGTAACCCTGACGTCAATAACGTGACTTGCAGAAACCAGCCAATCAGTTTCTGCTCAACATTATTTCTAGTCTTTATTTATACAGCTCGCACCTTTTTACGTGTGCTACCGGTTAGGGAAAAAATGTTAGTACATCGCAGCTGTTTTCCATTAGCTCTATTGAAATCTACAGCATAACATCATGTTTAACACTGATGATTCGCTGCCATAGAATCATGATTTAACTAAAAGAGTTATTGTGAAGAAAAGAATAAAACTGGCCGGGGAAGGGACTTAGCGCTATCCTACCACAATCATTCCGAGGTGCCTACGCCTCCAGACACTCACTCAGGCAATCTGGATAGAAAATGACAACAAGGAATGCATCAAGGGGACATACTGTCTCAATTTCTTATTCCAATTTCTAGTTGGGATCTCATCCTATAAGTTAAGTTGATCTATGCTGAAAAGCCGGGAAGCACTGTAAAGCCATTTTATCCTTATTAAGAATCATGAGTGGTGCTTTTTCTAATCCCACTTTAAATTTAGTCTCAGTTTCTCAACTCTGAGGCTTGATTGCCTCTCGTGGTGCTTCCGCTTGTTGTTATAACAATCACCTGTAAGCAATATGTCGCCAATTCGAGTCCCGTATCCAAGGTCTCTGTCTTTTCGCCTGCATCATGTGTGCCTGGGTTCATAATTAAAAATTTCCCAATTCCCGTCACTCCTAAGTCTATTCAGAACTAATATTCTTCGGGTATTAAGTCACTATCAGCATCCGAACATTATGTACGTCATACAGATGACTCCTTAGTGGTGCTGTCAAACAAAACCTCTTGATTCATTGGGCAGAGGTGTGGAACCCAAGTGTACATGGTCAGTCTACGCTGGAAAACCTCCGCACACTACTAAAAATCTACAAGCAGCTCAGAGGAAAGACAATTGAAAGTGTCTGAAAGTTGCATCTGAGTCACCAATGAAGTCAGTAATGTTACCACGTGATGTAGATCTGCGCTCGAATGATGAATGAGACAGCATCCTGCCTAGGTGCACGTTAATCAAGTTGCTGATCAGTCGCTCATGGCCGAGTGGTTAAACGTCCAAACTATTAGCCGGGAGGATGCGGGTTCGAATTTCGTGAGATGCGCACTGCTGACGATACAAACAGTTGTACAGTGCTTCTCGGCTTCTCATCATCGGCTGGCTCCAAATGTTTGTGGCAGGTTGACCCTAGACAATCATATTTCCAAGCTAAGGTTGTTGTCTATGACGATAATGGTTATCCCAGCCCGTGTACAAACATTATTGGTTGTATGGTAGTAAAGCACCGGTGGTCAACACTGTTCTCGCTACCGATGCTAACAACGACGTTGGTGAAGTTTCGATTGCCAAACTGACAGTTTAATGTTTGTGCGGCCATGAGAGATCTATAAATTCTGGGAACGGCAGCGATAAAGTGAGTTGGCACAGGTGGCCTTGCAATTGATATAACCTTTGAATCCAACCACCAATGCTGTGAAAAGTGTACTTATGTATGCAAAGTCCGGAAGTGAACTGTGGAACAAAAGCCCAGTGACATATCACTACATACCGGTACTTTATGAAACGGCCCCAATCAAACAACATAAAACATGCTAGGGCATCGCCGGCACACCCCATACCAGCTCAGGAACCACAAGAGTATCAGTGCCGGGAATAGAGTTATTGCTAGCTTTCTGCACACAACAGCGGTTCAAATGTTTTTTCCCCCACTAACTGTGCCCACAATGCACTCGTGTCTTGGAGCCCAGCAACGTCTACCAATGTTACTTATCAATGCTACTTACGTCAAACTCAATTTCGGACAATTTCAAGCCATACAAAGCCAAAGGTGAAACGCGCATCGCTCCGCCGTTCCCATACGAACCTGATCCTTTAAACAACGTCGCGGCGTATGAGAATGGATTTTCATAATTATTCCGAGCATTTTCACGGAAGACCGAGGGTACGGTTCCACCATAGTATCGATGAGATCCATCCTTGAAGTAATCTTCGGCATATCTATTGTAGTAAGTAGAATCGGTACAAAATGAAACTTACTCGCGGGCAAGATGGCTTGGAACCAACTCATTAGTACAACGTAAGGACCGTAAAGTCGCTAAACCCATTTGCGTGTCATCAGTGTAAATAAGCTGAGACCGATCAGCTAGATGTACCAGTAAAATAAATCCCGACAAAACTCACCTCCGGACAGCGTGTCAGTTACCAATTTAAGCGGAACATCGAATTTCACAACAGGCCGATCTTCATAAACGTAGCCATAACAATCTCCCATTAAACCGCCCGAAATGACACCGCGAACGAAATTACGCACATCCATTGCTGTGCACTCTAAGATGAAAAACATTCGATATGACGAATTAAAATATACCCGTTTGAAATCAGAAAATATAAAGTTCCCGATCACGAGTTGCTACCTAGACGACGACCGAAGACGAATGGTTCAGTGAGGCAACAGATTCCGTAGGCTATACATTCGTCCACTAAACTTTGACTGCACCAGAAAAATGGAACGCGAAGAACTAGATCGACCGTTATATATATATATATATATATATAAATGTATATAAAATGTATTCGTCAGTGCTGATTGGACCGCTGGACATTTGTATAATTGCGATAACGCGTATGGTTCGTGTGGAGTTTGGTGTGCTCTTGGTTGTGAGCGTGTGAGTCCGACGTAAACCCCAGGGACTAAGGCAGGTGAACAAACTCGCAGAGGCCTCTTGAGAACCGTCAATAAGTACAGACATTGTGTGTTAGACCGCGTGGCTCAATGACCGCATCACGCGTTGTGCGGTTGCATTCATTTGACTGACTGATAGTGTCTATTCGTCGTGTTGTCAATCGTGTTTATCCAACACCTTGTCATGCAGTTTCGCCTCATCTCATAGCACCATTCAATGCACGTTCGGTGTGTGTCACTGTCTGCATTCTCTCTGATCTAATGTGCTGGTCCCAGGAAACGCAGGAAGCCCAACTAGGATGGGTGTAACAGTGACACTGGGGGTTCTTCTCCTAAAATAACGACTTGAAGCTCGTCTCTGAACAGCAACTGAAACTCAGGGGGGGGGGGCGAGATGGCTCAATGGTTAGAGCACGAATTTACTCAAACAATATTTGGTTGATCATCTCTTCATCGCGACGACGCCACAGACTAATAATGCACCCAGTACATTTTCAGTTGCTGCTATATGCAGCAGCAACATGAAGTTTGTCCTCAACCTTTCATTGGATATAATATCCAATTCTTGGATTTATTCGACCTCGCATTTGTAGCCCAGGATGACGGCTCCACCTCAGTACACGGGGCCCACAGGAGCACGAATGATATTTAAACTTCACTCTTCTGAAAATCCAAACAAATGTTTTTTTGAGCAGCCTTTGTGCGGCACATTCAGTTGAAGAATATTATAAACGAGAGATTCAGTTGAGTCTCTGTGAAAGCCAAATTGATTTGCAAATAAGCGCATTTGTCCACATATAAAGAACACTTGGGCGATGATATTGTCAAGGGAAACACAGCTCTTGAACTGTGCGAACTACCGGATATTATCCTCCGGCTGCGGTTTTTACCTCAGAGTAGATAATTGTTGATTTTTCATGTGGACCATTCTCTGGCGGAAGCGAAAAAGCTATTGTGTACGCGGCCAGTTCGTTGACAGCAGCTGGAAGGAACTATAAGAAAATTGAGAACTACTTCCCATACCATATGCATACCAGGCTAGTCGAACCTATGGAGTGTGATCAGCTCACTAATCCCAGGCGAGTTAGTTCCTCCGAAAACCACTCGATTTACTTCAGCACTACTAATCCGACGTTCGCACCAAACTCGAACAGTTCTCCGAAGACACCGGTCACATTGAAAGTTTTTAGCGTCCTCAGCCCGCAGCGGCAAGCCTGTCGCTTGCAACATCGGTTGTTTGGGGAGACACTAATCACCTTTCACATGTGTTTGCGTCTTTTAACCTCCACGCGTATTTCGTAGGGTCTCATGGTGTCTACATGCTCGTTTGTCGGGCGAGCTCATGAGTGTTTCCCAAGTAAAGGTCTTTAGGAGTCTTGTTTACCCACGAGATGGCCCTGATCGTGTCGTTCGCTTTACGCACTGCACTTGTTCGTCGTTATAGATCGTCTTTACTCGACGCTTTGCCATTTTCATGTTGCCTTAATTGCTCCAGTCCATGAGGGTTGCCGCTAAAAAGGTGCGAACTGTGGTTATCCAATTTCAATTAACATGTAATTCGTTGCGTAATAAAACATTGCTTGCTTACTTTTAATGCTTTGGATCATCAAGCAATAAGACAAGCTTCCACAGCACGACAACCACCTCCAGCAACCAACTAGAAAAACTAAAGGGGAGGTGTGAGGTGGATAGTAAGAAGGCAGCAGCACTCGATATTCACAAGGATGTAGCGATGACAAACACCGACTCTAAAATGAACAGATATGGAAATCGGTGTTAGTGGAATCACGTGGCACACATTCACAGCGGCTGGGTAACACAGAAGTTCACAGGGACCGCTGCAAAGAGGCTGGATCTTATCGATGTGTGGCGGTTTGTCTACCTGTGACCCATCGACCTATACTGGAGGGTTTCGCTTTGACACCCGCAGAGTTTCTCATACCAGGCTGGTCAGTGGATAGAGGTCTGACCAACACAGTTTCCTGGTCTTCCAGGTCTCGGATTGGAACAGGCATGGCGACTTCTGCTTCATCAACTTGTATTGCTGTAGTAGTGTGGACCCACCCACTGCCTTGCGGTCAGGCCTTCGGATCAAAGGCTTTGGTTGATGATCCCAACTATCATCCTTTCTGGCTGTGGACAAACTGGCAGTATCCCAGCGTACGACCATCAACGTCACAACCGAAAATATTATCAAACCACGTCGGTTGTCGCGTGGCGTCATCAGGCGGGTCACCTTACTTGCTGTATATAGCGGGGCGGGTAAGCGAAAAATGTATTGCTGATGCCTCCTTATACTTTCACGTAGTCCCTCTTCTACCCTGTTCCATCGGAATTTGAATACTCTCTCTGCAGGTCCAAGTCCTAGGACTGACCACTTTGTTCGCAATGCGTCACACACAGCTGCAGATTCT
>SJOL01013228.1:366379-400015 GCA_004794785.1 Opisthorchis felineus | reverse complement strand
CGACGGTTAAGGCACCCCTATTGTCTAAACCACAAACAGGCTTTTATTATCCAAACCTACAAGAGTGTCAGAGGAGGTCGCTTTTACTGTCTTTGCGTTTCATTCGTTCCCCTGCTTGACCACCGCACAGAAGAGCAAATGGAAGATAATTTTGCGGGTTCCTCATTTGCTGAGCAATTCCGTGAGATACATCAACATGACTGCACTTTCACGAGGTTCAAGAGCATTATTGATGCGCCTAAAAAGGACCATAAATCTGAACAAGATAAAAACTCAAAAGTTGCGTCAATGCTGGAAAGGAGAAAAAACCTGACATGATGCATCTCCGTAATGCAGGTCTAGGAATACGACACCGATATACTCGACAGTGCAGGCACAGTTATCTGATGAGCGTAACTTTTTGGTGCTGTTCCCTGAGAGAATATATTCTACTGCTTCAATTGCGACCCAAGTGCACAAATCTCAGAAGAAGCATAAGCGAGTGATTTGGTATTCGTAACCGGAAAGCAACACACGCACGTTATATGGGCAAAAGGGATTGTGATAGCCGCTCTACCCGGATCGAGTGGGTGCGTCAGGACGGCAGGGCTCAAGACTCCTCATGGTTCAGTTCCCGCAGATATATGAAATGCATGCATGCTAAAAAGGATAGGTGAACCGTACGCGCTCGGTCACCGTAGAGGACATGAAGGTCTGTCAGAGGTGACTGTGGCTAGATTCAGTTGTACCATTTTTGACTCTCATTGTTGATGCGGTACCGTCGTCTCGACGTTGTACTTGGGTTCGTGGACAGACCCGCACAAGAACATCTTGGGTGAGTCATTTGGGGTTGCCATTGTAGTAAGAATTGCAAAGGAATAGTGAGAAATTAAGACCAGCATGGATCAAGGGTATTCTTGGGTCCGTCGAGGGCTCACGGTGGTTCATTGCTGCCACTCAAAAGAGGCAGTAAGACAGCGTTTCTACATTAGGGACTCAAAATAGGAAAAAGTGTCGAAAAGTCTGCTATAAAGCACTATGATGTAAGTTAAACTACGGCCCGAAATAACAGGCGGCCAAAAGTGGCCACAATTCCTAACTACTGCAGTGAGGCGACAGCGCCCGATTTCACTAGCGGTAATCGATACTCAGGTGCAGATAATAGGCATGCGGTCGATGCGAATGGGTGTGGGCATATATGATTACGAGGGTTTTTCATTGACTTAATTGTGTGCAACTAAGGTAGCCCGGGGCTTGCAGGGACATGAGATCAGAGAAAAACGTAAGTGTCTGGTGTTTTTGCGTGTTTGTACGACGAGGTGACCTTAGAATGGTGCAGTTACAGCAGAAAGAAAAGCGTGAGAGTGTCTCAGAACCATAGTTCGTGTGGGTCGGTGCCGGCGAATCCGCAACGAAACGATTAGAAAGCGATTTTTCGGTTGTACACCGGGGACTTCCTTTGAAGAATGTGTCCAGCACTAGAGGGTGCATTGGTAAGGCCGAAAGGGCCAATCAGGTAGGACATGTGTTGATGGGCATCCAAGGTGCACTGAAGGGATGGGTTATGGGGAGTCAGGGTCAATCGACTACCTATAGGGCAAGCGGGAGTAGTGGCACTGTGGCGGTGTATGTTACCTGGGTGGGGGCTGACGGATATGTTTTCCTGAGCAATGAGATATGGTGAAACTTACAGTCTCCAGCTAAATCATCATCAGTATCTGAGACAGTTGGATCGAATCAGGTGTGGCTGTCTTAGTAGCTCATTTAGTCGGATATAGTAGACATGATTTTGGAAGTAAAGATGGGTTGCAATACTTTGGCATGAACAATGAGTTGGATGAGGCCCAAACCTACATGACAGACATGGAATAGAGCCTCATGCTAGCTTGAACTAGCAACCAGCTTCCAACGTATGCGTGCCTGAGATTTGGAGGCTTTTGTATACATAGCCGGATGCTGAAAATCACAAACGCAAGCACGTTAGCTGATCGGTTTCCTAGAAAGTAGCCCGTAGTTGGTGAGACTGCTACTGCGGTTGAGTATGAGATGGTTACAAGTTTTGATGAGAAAGACGGAAGTGTTGATTATATTAAGCTACATGTTATCGGTACCGGGAAGCAGAAGTGGAGTGAAGTTGGGATTTAGCGCTCTAAATTAGAAGATTTGACACCAAATACCCGTTCACTCACTAGATCCCCGCTACGACTGCATCCATGGGTGCATGTTTAAGGACGAATGTGGTTCTTGCATCCTAGGGCTTAAGTCTATACCACTTGGTCTTACGACTGACAAGTATACACTTCTCTTTAGCTTTAACTTCGCTGGGTCCAGTAATGCATACGGTTCTCGAATCCCGCTATCGAATCATCGATGTACACACGGCTCCCTCATTATCGCCAATGGGACTAATTGAGCAAGTAGAGAGTTTACCTTTATAACAGTAAGACTCCAACTTCAGCGTGGACGCCGATCGGGAACTGTGGACAAAGGACTTTACTAGGCACTTGGTGAGTTAGCGACTACAACTCTGTTTGATTATGTGTTTTCAGTGATATCACGGAAGATGTATACGAGCCGTAATTGATTATGCAGTTTTCCTTTCAGAAACCCTGTCGAGTAAAAGCGGCTTCCTGAAACTGAGAACCGGACTGACTACACATCACGTTTGTACCGATGCAACCAATAAATAGAAGCATGATTCACCAAGGGTTTTGTGTAATTTTTAGGCATGTGCTAGGCAGATGAACGACATGTGTGAGTATGAAAGACCACGTTTTGTCTTTGGATTGGTGTATTATGTACTGTAGCAAAGATAAGCGACAGCGCATACAGTTAATAATATGACGGACCGTCGTTGTCCATTGGATGAGGCTACCGCGCACAGCTGGGGCTTCATACTGAACGTCGCACTTAGACACGGGCCTAGCAGTTGCAATAAGCAGCTGAGGTAGACGACATCGAGTACAGTTATGAGTATGACGGGCCGTCAGATTAAGCTACCATGCACAGTTGGGGCCTCAATTTTTTCGGCCTGCGTAGATACTGGCCTGGTGTTTACTATAGGTAGCAAAGGTAAGTGAAACGCTTACAGTTATGAGTATGAAGAGTGGTCGTTGGCCATTGGATTAGGTTAACGTGAATAGGTGAGGCCTCATAATCAGCGTCACGCAGACACGGGCCTAGCAGTTACGATAAGTAGTCGAGCTGAGTGATAACGGCCATCGTTATCATGGTAACCGCTAATGCCATCATTATTTGCGCTTCATGACGTATTCCACCTATGGAGCGTCATACCCCCAATAGGACTGATATCAATGTGTTGGTAGTTTACCTGCAGTCATCTCGTGACGCTGTATTATCCACAGGCTGGTTATGCACATCTGGGAAAGGGGATCATCCACATAGATGGCCCTCGCATCAGCACTGCACAATTCATGCAGTTGTATAACACTGTTACACTTAATGGAAGGCGAGCTCCATAAGAAAATGTGTTGTACCGAAGTTCGCTGAACAAACGCGTCTCATTTGTAAAATCTGAGGAGTGTAAAGCAAACAAACGTCACCGACCAAGTTTCCTGGATGGAGTTCGCATTGGATATTCTGTCGATGTTATCTCATTCTTAAAGAACACCGAAGAACGCCAAAATATGCTAAACTGCGATTTCGGGATTTTTCTCTCGTAAAGCGGCATGGAAGTGCGAGTCGGTGGTGGTTCGTGACCTTGAAATTTCGCTCGCTTAAACTAAATACTATGAGCAACATATCACCGAAACGTGCAAACGAATTAGACTAACTCCCTGTAAGGTTCGCAGCTTCAGGAAACCCATAGTTTCGGCAAACATAATTTCGGTTTACTTCTAGTGAGCAGTACAAGGGGGCGAAACACACGTGTTGATTGAAACACGACGTGTGACGACAAAATCAAAGGTCGGTTTGCGTTCCGGTCATAACAAGAGATGCGGTATAGGCGCGAATCGGAAACAGAAAAACGGGACATCATGGTGTACACAATAGGAGTAGAAGAAAAGAACCAACAGTAGGACTGAGCATGAAAACGTGTACTCTGGATTCCCATGGTGATGTTAGTTTGATGGCTTTCCTATTGAGGCTGATCCTTGAATCTAATCTTACCTTACGCTAACACTTCGGGTACAGTGTAAAAGAGGAGCAAAGCGGCTGTAACAACACATTTGGAAATGACAAATGATCCTCAGGCCAATTGTCCGAAACCGTGAAATCATGATAGAAAAGACGAAGACTGATACAATTCGTTTTGTACGATTTTTCCCCTAGTTAACAGGTTGTTCATCTTCATATCATTTGTCATGGGTTACGTGCAGTAACAGAAGACTTGACCGATTGACCAATGATGCAAAGAAGGTAGACCGAGTCATTTGGTCAAGCGGGTAGATGAATTAACTAGATACGTGGAGGTCCAGTGGTAACACCTGCTCGTAAGCCAATTAAGGATCAGGGGCGGAGCAAATATGTTCTGGACACAATGTTGCGTTTCGTATTGCTGGAACTGACGAATGTAAAAAAATTCAACGATCCACACCCACAACGATGCATACGGTGACACATGAAACCAGGTGATACATATAATATATATATATATATATATATATATATATATATATTCCTTCTTACAACAGAGACATACAAGGTTAAAAAATTATATGAGGGCTTTTGATATGCCATTGGCACAAACTACAAAATCCCCTCTACGATGTGTTTCGGTTCAGGTTTACCCATGAGTACATAATGAGAATTCTCTACCAGACCCTACCACGAGTAGCTCTAGATATTTGCGCGTTTCAGTCATGCACCATTTGTTAGTCGCACAGGATATTTCTACCATAGAGAATGCGAAGAGAACCTCCTGTATTCTTGGGACCACCAGATGAGACCTTGATCAAGCATTAGGGTGTCAAGCTCAATTTTATTCTTTTATATCAAGTGTAGAAGAATCGCTTTCTCAGTTACAAATTTTTGCTTGGCAGTTTGCCTACAAAGTACTTGACTGGGTTAAGTGGAGAGTTGTCAGACTACGGAACGGCTGTATTTAAATTCATTCTAGTTAATCCGATCGGAAAATCTGTGAACTTATGTTAACACAATTATCAGTTTGACAATCCATATCCCGTCCTCAGAAAATTATTTCAGTTACATATTCTTAAAGAAACGCACTCCGTTGACGTTCCTACTTCCCGTGCAAACAGGCTAAGCATAGAATATTTTCTGTTTCTGATTATTAGAATTTGAAATAAGGCATTTCTAACTGACACTTATTGAATCTTCGGAAAACCCGTGAGAGATAACCGTAAACTTCAAATTCCATCTAAACGCTATGAGTAAATAGAAACTGCCTTGGTTATCTACATCACTGTTACATAAAGAATTTCCGTCCACTTGTTAAGTTCTTCAACAGCGAAAAAAACATTTCCTATCCTGATTTAACGCTGTAAATAAAGCCAATCTATGCTGAAAAGAAGCACTCGTAGATTGCTGGTTGTAGCTTAGGGAAAGAACAATTTCACAGGACGAGCGAAACTTCCATCTGAGAAGTCTTCACTTGAGAGGCCACTCAATACGTGATTGAAGTACAAGTGGCGCTATTTCCTGTCTAGGTGCGATTCAATCAAACTGCTGCTCAGTTACTCGTATTCTAACAACTATTTGGGATGTCGTGGGATTGAAGCTTTCTGCGGTTTCGTGAGATGCGCATTGCTGATGATTCCAAAAATGGGTGAACCAGCTGTGCGGTGCTTCTCGGCCTTTCAGCATGGATTGCGTCCAGTCCCTGGACTGAATCTCACAACCCCCAAAAAAGGATAATGTCTGTGTCCTGTAGCTCCATATTGTACGTGAATTTACATAGGTTTGTTTGGAAATCAGTGAAATATGGTTTCGCATAAATTGGGCGGGTTTTCGAGTTTCAGAAAACAACGTATTGTTTCAACTTCCGAGCTGGTAGGTATAAGCATTTCTCGGTTAGATATGAAAACATTTGTGATTATCTCAGTGAGGGCACAAAGCCTGCTTCCTTCTTACACAGTAACATTAAAGTTCTACAACCTATAGAGAAGTGCTACACCCTGGTAAACTTTCCGGACATTTGACCGTGGTCGACGTCACTTACAAAGTCAAATGTGCTTAGATTCTGCTTGATTTATTTTCAAGATTGATATTCCAATGCAGCTGGGTTTACCTGCTATCTCATGTAGTGCTAGCAAAGCACCTGTGTTTCTATATGACCCGTCAGAACATCACGGTAAAGCAGTCGTGGCTTCTGTTTCATATGTTTGTGACAACATGAAGCAGAAATGCTTTGGTATTGATGGGTCATTGGGGCGGGGCATATCCCGTATGGTGTAAACTCTTGCAGTGGTTTTTTACTAGGTCGCCCTTTCCAGCCGAGTCATACGCAAAAGGAACAGGTTAAAAAGGCGGAAGAATCATATTTCTAAACTTTTAAGAGAGCCAGCAAACTGTTGCGGATGAATAAAACATTTTCAAAACCATTCAGAGAGACATTTTTGCACCATTGTTATGTTGGGAATATGAGTAGAGAAATAACCGTATTTCATTGGGAGCGAATTGAGGTGTAAAGCTTTGAATACTGGGTTGTTGTGATTCATGCTTCTGAATCAAAACGCATTCTTTAAATCGGGCTGAGAAAAAACACGGTACTATCAATCGTCGTCTGTAAAAAATTCAAAGTAGAAGAATGGACCTTCGCAAGTAGTCAAAACAATGACTTTGTCCGTGTTTCTTAGGCTTCGTTATTGCTAATAGGATTCCTCTGGACTTCTATTACCGCTGAAACAATCTCAAACTAAAATCTCACAAGATGCCAAAGAGGCAGATGAAAACGTGCTCTTCTGTTACCTTATGGATAAATAATCACATTCAATCATGAGCAGAAAGCTGAACAACTAACAGTGCACAGAAGCATGGAACAGCGGATCCCTAGTTCACGTAAAGGAATATTAATTTTCTAAAGATGTTTTTGACCACCCGAATCATCTGATTTCTCTTCTACCGGTTTATGTGTCAGTTGTTGGGTATATAACGAACTGCACTGTGACTCACAGGGTATAAACAGCACCCAGCTACCTGAACTAAGAAGAATGTCGGAAGCGGCCCTAGTATCACCTTGAGATTATTTTACCGAAATATATCTCGTTTGGATGCAGTTATCTTGAGCTTCAAGCTTGTCCACTGTCCTCACCATGGGCTAGAGGTTAGCTAACGGTTTTCCAAGTTTAAACGTTTCAAGCTTCAAATTACAAAGCTTTGAGGAGGTAGACATAGAAACGCCATCCCTTCCAGCTTACATTTGTAATAAAGTGAGCAATAAACAGGAGGGATCAGGTCGATTTTCATCCGTGTGCTGCATCTGTATCAGTGACCATATTGGTCCTTTGAAATGGTACCAGCACGGAAATAGCACTCATAGACGGAGACAAGATATGCATGAAATTTTTGCATCTAAAGTCTTTCTCTGTAGATATCTGTTGCAGAGCAAGTAGTGTTTCTCACACACAAAGGTTTTTAGAGGATGCGTTATTCTAGTAGTAATTAGCCCCCCTATCTAGTCAGTTTGCTGATTTCTTTATACTCAACTGTCTCATTCTACCCAAACTTCAACTTTTCTGTGCATTCCAAAGCCTGTTTACGGTCAGACATTGCACACCACTCACGAGTTGTTGACCTCAGGAGATTTTAGGAGCGCATAATACAATCCAGACTACCTTCATGCCTGACAAATATGCTGTTGTTCTACCTTACTCTCTTACATATCACCCGATGTGATAGAGTAAGAAATTCCTATACGTTCAGGAATAGAACAACTAAATGAACGAATGACCAAATTTGACAGGACATCTAACATTTAAACTGGTTTATATGATTCTGCGTTACTAGCTGCTATCGACTGTCGGAAACATAAATATATGTTTATATATTATACGCACCTAACAATATATATATACATATATATATATAATATAACGATATACTTATATATGTAGGTAATATGGACATGCGAATATTCAAAATACATATGGAGATAAAAGTGCAACATCTGTGACTGACACTTCTACCCGTTGCTCACTGGTCTAATGGACGCTTGTCATTCTGCTGTTGAGTTACTTATAGTTGGTATGGGAGGCTGAGTGATTGATTCAGAAAATTTTTTAATTCGTAAATAAAATATCAGAAATTTAATTTTGATCTTCTCGGAGGATTTATAATCCACGTATTTTTACGGCATAGGTTTTTTAGGTAAATGGAAGTAAACCCGGTAAATAGTGCACACAGTATTGTAAATAACCGTGAGACTGCTGTAGCTAACTGTTAAGATACACTTCTAGAAGGATGACCGATTGTCAGATGTTGGATAATCCCCGCTTTCGGTACAAAAGCGCCAATAAATTGAGAGGTCAAATGTAGATTCATTCACGTCTTATGAAAGTGGGTAATAAGTCAGTGATACTTTCTACAAGCCAACTAGTGGCTGATGTCGCCTGGAATTTTTTTGGTTGGTGTCGCTAAGAAAGACGTGGGGCCGATGGCTGAGATTACACTAGTTTCATCATTTTGCAAAGGTTACCTTGACCTGGTGATTGAGGTTTGACACGCATTACCTACCGAGTTCCAACTGAAGGGTTTTTTCAGGCCATATGAGTGGCTTTATACAGCAGAAAGTAGTGCCTCTTTACCCCTATTTGGTTTAGCTTGCTCTGCCAAACAGAGTGGCGCCAAGCTTGCAGTCTGCCAAGTCTATGGGTTGTTATCCGTTGACCAGAGACAACCCGTATACTTTTACCACAGAAGTTGTAGGTCCGACCACAACACACCGAATAACTTTACCTGTTTGACTGCGAGATTTTCTTTGACAAAAGTCACCCTCGACGGGGCAGCATTTCACTATTTTATTCACTATGCTCGCTTTATAACCTGTAGTATCTTTTACTGTAGAATGTGTTGCGGAGCTCAAAATTCCAACGTCTCCCACGGATAAAGTCGTGAGGTGTTATTAACTCTTCGTTATAAACTATGTAAATGTAACCAGGATAAGAGGAAATATCAAGGAACGTTATTGCCGAAAATATCTTTTCGATTGGCGGGACAAGTGTTAAGCTATGAGAACAAACTAGCCGCAAATGAGTTTACCCAAGCCCTGATTTTCCAGCACGTAGTTACCGGTCCTCGTGTCTTATCGGTGTTCTTCTCTGTCACTAAGTTTTTTGATAAGACATTTGAATTGATCAGGCCTTTGGAATCCTTAACTCATCAGTTGATATTCTCGCCAAACATACAGCGTACTTATTGTCCAAGAGTAAGTTGTACATCTGTACTGCCGCACCAGTGATAAGACTGTATTGACTCCATAAAATCTGTCATGCATTTGGGCTCCAATGGGAGGTAGACTCACTAGAGCACTGGCTCGCTAGTGACCAGAAATTTTCACGCAGTTAAAAGTTATTGAGCTTAAGAAGATCGGACGAGGCATATTTGAACCAGTTCATAGAGAAAGCTTCATTGTACTTAGCCTTCAGTTCAGTTGTTGAACACCAGTATCGCATGTGAGATGTCTCTTTACTAGTATGAGCCATCTACTTTGTATGATTTCTTCATTTCCAGAGATGCGATGGTCTCACAAATGCAATACAAACTTTATATTTCTTCAAACCACTACTAGTTAACTCTGTCTGTATAGAGTAGCAAGCTGGTTACCGTACACAGTGGTTTCATGAGTGCACAGACCACAGTAGAAGTAGCTTAAGATACGACTGGAGCGTCTAGTACCACTATAGTCAGAGGGTTTTTCCCAAGTAAACACAGTAAAACAGACATAAATATCCTGGTCTTCCACTTGTGAGAACAACAACTACGTTGAGTCAAGTCTGCTTTTATTTTGAAATACCACTCCTTTATGCAAATTAAGTTCATTCGATAAAAAAGAATAGTATTAAGTGAACTGCGCTTCCGCCAAAATGAACGGTCAGACGGCGTTTCCTGATGAGGGTCGATTTGGGAACACAAAGTTCAATTAAAACGAGGGCAAGCATGTATTACGGGTTGCATGCATGCCAAAGGAGTTCAAACTACGCGTGCAGACGCAGCAGGATAACGACTCAAGGGCACGTTATAGCTTAAAGTGAGACGGTGAACAAAACGATAATCTGGCCACAATCAGGTTAATGTGAATTTGTGATGTAAAATCTATCAGACACATGAAATTAACTGTTGGCGTTTCATCAAAGTGCGACACTTGCTTAGTGAAAACGCCGGTGACTAAAGAGGGGTACAATTAGGAAAAAATTGTTCAATGTCTTGAGAACCGAGAATGGCATTTATTAAGAAAAAAATGATTGGCGAGAAAATATGATCATTTTGGCTGGCGAAAAACTGGTCGTTGTACTATTGATGGTTATTCCGTACACACGGCATGTGTGGTCTGAAAATACACTCACTTTGAAATAAACATTTTTCCCAATGAACAATTTGGTACGAGGATGTTTACAATGAAATAAATTGGTGGACTTTTTGTGTAGAAGTCGAAGGACACTAAAGGCAAAGGTATAGTAATTTGATATATTTGGACCAATATTCCCTTATAATAAAAGTATTTTGGTAAGAACTGAAGTCTAGCAAAAGTTAAGTCATTTATTATCCATATCGTCAATCACAGCACTAGCTAGATCCTGTCGGTCCGGACATGGAGCAAAAATCCTTTGTTGTAACAGCTGGTATTTTAAAGAATTAAATTTTGAAAAAAGCCTCTTATTATCATGAGTGTGTTTTTAACTACCACAAACCTGATTAGTGAACAGCAGCCGGGCGATACTCGTATTGTCGACTAGAAACAAGTATACCTTGGATTCCTTCAGCAAGATTTTCATGTAAAATAAAAGCGAAAAACGGCTGATCGAAAAATGTTCAGTATAAACTATTTTCATAGTGTATTCAATGTTCGATGGAACACCTCGTATTTTTATATATTTTTTTGGGGTTTCAGTTTGTTGGCTAATGTTGGCTTTGGAACAGATGATTGCCTTTTAACCAACCATGCTCATCACGCCTGGCATCTTAGCAGTGTTGGATCAATAGTCGGACAGAACTTGGGGTATTGCGAGGCATGAGCTTGGCCTGTGTCCATGGCATGCCTGAGTGCATTTGTCGTAATTCATCTAGAATTCTAGTCCAATCTACTTAAAAGGTGTCACTAGTTAGAGGATGAAAACTTCCATGTACTTCCAGAATGGGCATTGTATCCAAGTCTCCATCATACTTTGAAAAGTATGATCCACGCATTAGAGGCACACGTAGGATGATATATCGTTCCTAAGTAGCTTTGGACCAAAAGAAAACCGTTATCCTGTGACAGTAGCCGTTGGATGAGAAATTCTTTGAGGTTTCCACCAGCTCGTGCTGCAATATCACACAAGCCCTGTCAAGAGGGTCTTTCCTTTTTATTTGACCATTACTGTCCTAACCTTGAATACCCAAAGTGCTGTCTCCTATAAGTATTCAGGTTTTGCTGGATTTGCTTAGGTATGTCAACAGCAGCCCGAATAAGACATTAATTGATATATCTGGGTGGGTTTGGTTTTCCCTGACTGACCTATTTGGGTTGTGTACACGTACAGGCGAGGTGGCAGAAAGAAAGCCAGATTTGCGACTGCAAAACTATGTCAGCCTGGACTGTTGTGGTTAGAGGGCCGAAGCGTCTAAAGTCGCAGAAAAACCGTGTGTTCCCAGTATCGGAAGGTCCCATGTTGTATTTATCCAGTGGACGGCCATCAGCTAGGAAAGTGGTACATTATCGGAGGTTCGTTTACTAAATGGAACTTCATCAGGTTGAAGATGATGATGATGATGACGAAGGGAGTTGGATTTCCGCTATTCCTGGTGACTAATGCATTTCGCAAATTATCTAGGAAAGTGTTAGAAATCTATGTATGAAAAAAAGTTCTGTGCGTTGTATTAGGAATACTGCATTGCTTTGATGAGGACAACAACAAATACTCGGTTTAAGGTACAACTAATCTGAAAGGTAATGGGCTGGCAAGGCCTAATTAGCTTATGAACGTCCATATTCTGGCAAAAATCCGCGGATTTTCTAGAACTTTGTTCAGCGCGTTCACCCACACAGGCTAGGATTTCCGAGGATCGCCCAATCTGACTCTTTCCCATTGTGTTAGCAACTCATTCCCATGAAGACCGCTTGCCAGATTGACCGAAAAAAATGCGACTAAATTTGTTGTAGTTTTAGGACAGGCCACGAAGCATGTATAAGATTTTTTATCATCCAGATGAACTGAAAAAATATAGGTAACCTCCTTACGCTAAATTATAACGGTATTCGTTGAGTACGCAGTATTATAGCGGTCTTTTAGATTATAAGCGTTTCATTTTTACTACAATTCCATGATACGGTTTCACTCTGTTTTGCGTGTGGTGGATGGTGATTAGAACGACTACCGTGTTTTGTTTCACACATATCAGGAACCAATGTACTGAGACCGAGCGTATTTATTTCAACTCAGAGCGCTTCTTTCTCAAATTAGTGTGTCACTTAATGGTAAGAATAAAGCTTGAGAATTTAACGAAACCGTTAACTCCCGTTGTCAGAGAGAAAGAGCAATTTGTAACACATGTTTAAACCGGTTCTCTCCCCATAAACGCGTATAGGTTGTGTTGGCTTTTTTTGTATTTGGTTTGTCAACTGTGGGAGTCTCTGGCCCCCTATATTGAAGAATAGCCTCGTACTCAGTGTCCAACACGATTTAACAGCATACATGACTTGTAGCAAACCATATAATTAATGTCCTGCGTCGTACATATGATTCTGACTGAAACAAGATGAGGGCTTTGTGTGGGGCATCAATATGAAAAATACTATAGACGCCTAATTTCCAAACGTCTGTATAAATCTATACACTTACAACCCGGTGCTGGAGTGGTGAATGAGATAGGTCGAACGTTGGGAGCTGCGCTTTTCTGATGTACCTCAAATAGAGTGGATTATTGGCAGGCAGTCGAGATGTCTCCACTAAAGTAATGTGAATAGTGCCTCACCAATGATAGAATTTTATTTCTGATGCAAACCAGTAAATTATAGGGCATGAACAGGGGCGGCACTTGCAGCAGAGATAGCAAAATATGTTGCATGTTCCTTTGCAAACCACAATGTTGATTAAAGATTCTTGCTTCTTTTCTATGAAGATCTACATTTGCACCCCAAAGCATGATGCGACTGCTAGGAATAAAAATTCCATAAAAAAACTCACACCCATAATCCACTGACACAGCAGAGCGATTTCGAAGACTGAGAGGTCTGATATTCAAAGATATCCTCACATTCAGTTTTGCTTCCAAGACGTCTGGTCAGTAGGCACTGCAGTGGCCATATATCCAACATTGGTGCATAGATTTGTGTTCAGCATTTACTTTGAAAGTTAGGAGAGCTAGTACTTCTGTTCGCCCAGTAACTTATTTTGGTTGGTTCACCAAGTTGGTTTGTATGCTTGTGTTTCCTACAGAACAGTTCCTACTACTAGTATCGGGGATTTTCGCCGTCCGTTAACAGCACTTAAGACACCAGGTAGGTCCCTTCTGGCTTACCGCTGAGTTTGCCAAACACACTTTAACAGACTCCGGTCTTGTCCGCCTTATTTGAATTCTCATACATCTGTTGCTTAGGCAAAAATGTGTAGGGGACGAAAGCAGGGCAAATGAATACAAATGTAGCCCAGAAGACGATTTTCTATTCAACAAGCAGTTAAACTGACGTTATTTATTCGCTTTTACCAAGCTCTAAGACACTGGACTTCATACAGTTGAAATTTTCAATTAAATTACCAACATGCATGTACTAATGGTTAGCAAGGCAACGTGTAGTGTTTTGTATTGTAATCATTTACCCAATGGTACCATAATGGTATAAAAAGTTTTTGGTCGCAGAATCTGACGCACGGAAATAATTAGTAGACTCCAAGGCCTAAGTGAGGTGATCGTAAGTTGTGGAATCACGTTTTACTCACCTTAATATTTTTTTACTCATCTGGGTAACTCAATTCTGAGGCTTTACACAGAATAGGCCCATAATTCAAGGTTCAACTGCAGTCCCATTGAGAGGGAAATTTGGAAAACAGGTGCACTGAATAGTTAAAGGTAAGCAGGACATGGAAGATCACACTAATTTAGTGTGATAACAAAAATTTCGTAAGATATGCTGATGCATCAGGCGCGAACACAATTATCACGATTATGTGTGCTTGGATTTGATTGAGGATGATTTATTTCGTGAAAATTTCGTCTACTGACGGCAGCTCCAAAGGGAGACGAAAGATCAAGTTGCCATATATTTGTATATTAGGATCCCCAAGATTTCTGTTAAACTTCAGAATGCAGAATGTTAAATGACCCGGCCTTCACCAATATAAGGACCTTCATACAACCTAATCCTTCATCTACAGGCCGCGGTCTAACGAAAATAATCGTTTATGAAAGATCTAATTTGTGAGCATCAGTAAAACCTTGATTTAGTTGGAGTTTTTAGATTCGTTCTTTCTAATCTCGAGATGAATGCCCTGAAAAAGAAGCATGTGAGAAATAAAGCATTGATGTGCGACTCAGCTCAGATAACCAGAAAGCAGTAAATATTGGCACCATCGGTTAAAACCTGGCAACAGTTGCAATGTCACGCTATACCCACATCTACTGAACCTAGCGGCTGCGTTTTCAAGTGCATTATGTAAATTTGCCAACGGATCTCTTCCCCACATCCGTAGCCTGGTCTACGTCTATAAGACAGTCAAAAAGTACCCAGCATTTTTTTGCTGTTCCAACTTTCTGCACGTGCTTTACATACTCAGACGCAGGTAAAACCGGCCTAGGAATGTGTTATTGTCTCCGTGCTGTCAGGAAAAAAGCAAAATTGCTGATAAAGAGGCATAGTCTGACTTTGCGGTTGAGCAGAGTTTGGGCAGTGCGATCATTCTTTAGAACCTATAACTCGTGACCCAACTGTTTTGTTCATCTGTCAACAATCCTTTCGCAGGCGGACGGAGATGATACACGGACGAACTGGTTTAAAAGTGTACAACAAAACGAGATATCCTGTCAACTGCACCCACTTATATACGTCTTATTTTCGCGGGATGATGGGCAAACAGTGAAGAAATGGGTGTGAAAAAAAGCTTTAAAAAACCATTTTTAAAACCATTAAAAGAAGCTTGGACGTTCATGATTCTACGCTTCTGCTACAGAGTAAACTTAAAAATAGGCTTGAAGTTACTTCTTTAACGATATAAAGAACGGTGTCTACGTTACAAAGTTTTGTGATATAATGGTATATTTCTCTAGACGTTATTACCACAAGCTCTAAGAACTTCATACATCACTTTGAACGACAGTACGCTTCCACAAGGTAGCAACTTTGGGCATCCGAAATTGGTGGTCTTTAGAACTTTTAACTAGTCACTTATTATTGGATTCGCTTTCAACACATGCTGATGGGTAACCCTTCAAGCATCAAGATTGTAATGAGGCTTACAGTGGGACCTTACAGTAGGGTTACAAACTATACTGAATTTACTATTCGCCAGTTTTATTCTCCGAAGTGATTCAGAATGGCTTCTGCCTACAAATCACTTTCCAAGGTGCATTGTGGTTTCCAGATGCGCTGTTCATTTTCGGGTCACCTGATCTAAAAGCGCTTGCTTAGACGTTTCCTTTAAGGCTATTCCGGATATCGTAATTTGTGAGGAGGTTTACACAAGTTAATGTCACCTGAAACTTAACTGTACAATAGCAGCAAATGTGTTCTGCATGAGCGTGCCTGTGACATGTCAAATTTTTATCCCCTCAAAACATGAGGCAAACATGTTAACGAAGGGATAAACCGTCATATGTTTGTTTAAGAGAAAGCCATCCGAAAGTTCACGCCCAAGTATTTAATCAGTATAAATTGTTAATAGAGTACTCAGGTGGAATTAGAGCACAGTTGGTCTTGTCTACAGCAACCTTGATCCTAATCAACTCGGGAGGTGAAGCAAAGTGGAATGACTTGTATTTGGCAAAACCAAAGCCAGATTCAAGGAGTGTCCCATTCATTGCCAAGAGAGATTCATCCAATAAATCTCAGTTGGAACATTTAGTTCCCAATTCAGAATTCCCCGTCTTCTGGGTTATTGAAGAAATGGACAATGTATTCAGATCTTTGTTTAAGCGCAAGCTGTATTCCATTGCCTGATATGTCATCCAGTTCCAACAAAAAATAAACAACCAATGCATTGAGTTGTACAAATAATATCGTTTTCCAAGAAATACTTTTCAGTGGTGATGGCCAAAGGTCAGTTATTGATTTGCTCGTTGAGAACAGCGCTAACAATCTTGTTTGCCTCAAAATTGGACGATCTCCGAAATTAACTTTGAGCTATGTAATCATATAAAATTAGGAAACTAAATTTCCCAGTGGCCTCTTTTGATAAGGTCACTTCATCGCCTGATGTAAGTCCAGCAATACCTCAATATAATAAATAGTAAAAAATGTGTGTGCTTCCAGATGAGCCTGTAATGAACATGAAGTAACATGTGGCTGAAATCAGTCCGTTGAACGATGAAATAGGCACTATATTCTCATTATACACTGCACAACAGTGAAGGTGCGATGAATTACCTCAATTTGGAGAATCAGCCGGGTGGAAAATAATCAGGATCGTGATTTCGAAAACAAAAACATTTGGGAGCATTCTGCATCGTCAGAGTGCGATGAGTCGGTTACTTGCTGTGCTAAACAGATACGCCTAATGGAAAATATTATAAACCACCGGCCGAACGGATTCGCTTTTAAGCATCCGTAGTTCGTTGTGACTGAACCCTACGACAAATAGCGAATCAGTTGTGATTGCTAATTGCATACGGTGCAAAGGAAACCATTGCGTAGTCTTTGGTCTGCGGCTGAAACATGATTTTGTAGCTTGGGCAACTTACCGGAAAAGCAATCGTGACCACTGAACTGAAATCTAACAAAGGTATACAAAACTGCTTTTAAATTGTGGCATGGGAAGGTGTGTTGATCGATATAAAAAGCTCCGCTCCCTAGGATTCCAGCAACAAAATCTGGCGTGGCTCAGACTTCCCTACGATATTTTGTCCTTCAATGTACGAAGAGCCTGTGGAATATGTTAACATCTCTGTCCAACATGATAACAAGGTAGTACTGGTTCATAAAATTGTACTAAAGTCTGTTCACCAGTTGAAATAGAGTCGACCGCCATCACTGCGTGGTTTTTTACTGTGCTCTTTTGCTGCTGATAGCGTTACACGTTGTCTGAGCCCAGGGTACTCGATGAGAATATCAAAACGCCATAGGGACTTCATCATTGGAGCTATATAGTCGATCTGGCGACGGTTAGGTTTTCGTACATAGACCTTTCACTTTAAAGACTGTCCTAAATGTTTGGTGGTTTGCTTGTCATTTACAACTGCACTGGACAGAGAAAGACTGGGAAGTTTTTTTATTAATGTAGGCTTCATCTAAGATGTGGAAAATAGTAAAGTTAACTAACAGAAACCGTTGCGGTTGCAATGTTAAGAATTTTACCTGGACCAACTAGTCGTTGATTGGAGCACCTAACCATAGATGCACATGTCGGCATGCGAACAACAAACAATAGTGATACAAATTTACTTTGTAGATAGAGAGTGAAATCGCGTAAGAGCAAGTCGACTGTGGTAATCGCTCCAGGTGGTTTGGATTCCTACCGAAGTTTTTTGAGGCAGATAATAGAAAACGATAAGTTACATACAAACACAGTAAGAGGCAAAAACGCCTGCAAAATCTGGTGTGTACGCTTGTCAAGTGAACTTAATCTAGCTAAAGTCATATTGATACATGTTTATATGCCATAACAATGCACTCGAAAGCATTATTTACACGTTCTGCGTTTACCCTGGCAGAGCTCTAGAATTGAACATTCTCAGTTAACCACACGAAACGGTGAATCAAACACTCCAAATGGCCCATCCATGTTCCAGTCACTTTACCCCTGCACTAAGTTTCTCTACCTGTTGTTCTTACTGGACAATGCATCAATGTGTTTCTTTTGACAACAAAAATCTCAGGTTCCTCAAATCGAGTGGCTTCACTTTGGACTGCGAAAAATGCGCCTCGTTGTGATTGGTTAATGGTAGGGTAATCTTCATATAAATAGAACCAAAACCAAACGGTGTTTTGTAAAACAAAAATGCTTCCCTTTTCGAGCTGGCAGTTCATTCTCTTCATTGATTTTCTCGTTGCAGGTGAGTGCTGGGTTTGATGGTTTGAGCAATCAAGTTTTGGGGCAGTGCTGGTATTTGTTTACCTTGACCAGAATAAGTGTCTAATCTGCTTCAAATAAGTAGTGCGACCAAGTCTGCATGGTCACATGCCTATACGGTTTACATATGTTGCAAGCCATTCAGACCAGAGGAATTTGGTGCGATGCAAAAGCAGTCTGTGAAACTATTCAGGCTCAATGATAATGAAATCGTACTCCCGAAAACCCGGTAGCCAAATGCGTCAAAGTTTTGCTATGAAAGCAAAGTAATAGGGTATAAGCAAACGCACTGGATTTCCGAATCTTAGCAAAACTGACTAAATGTTGTCGTTTCCGTTTTCGTGGGCAAAAATATGAGAAACCACACTTGAACTGTTTGTTTTGACGTCCACGAGCCACTATTTACCATATGCTTACCATATGCTTGTTACATACCACATACAACATACCAGAATTTAGTAAGTTCACCTCAGAAAATCTACACACTGGTAATGCCACACCACGAAATTCAGGATGCTGTCGGGTGAAAGTCAGGGGATTTAGACGGTCTTCCCAATGTCCAAAGAGAGTTATTCCGGCCAGCCTGCATCAAAGTGTTGAAACACTGAGCTCGAGTTTTGCTCCGGTTCGAGCTGACTCTTGGCTGTGCTGGGATTTAAACGCCAAGCGTGCGACATGCAATACAATTACCTTAACTTTAGGCCACCAGCTCACTCAATACGTGCCCTGAATGGTCACCTACATCCAAGCCTCAACAGTATGGCTGGTTTGCCCAACATAACGGTTCATTGGTCCATAGTTCAGGAATTCGCAGGCAGATAGCAAGAGCATGCTTGAAACCCGCTGGCTAAGGGGTTTGTGGAACTGGTTGGGATTGCAGTAAAACTTTTCTAACGAGAGTGATTAACACAAATTTTGAAATTATAATAACCATTTACAACATAAAATGTGGTCATAATTATATAAGCATGCACTCAAACCACTCTGCTCGCATTTCGGCCAATGAATTATATTCGTAACCCCTTGTTGCAACATTTATTTCGTTGTCCGTTACACATCATCCTAATAAGTAGTCAAGGTCAATCAAATTGATGGTTGTAACACGACGTTAACTTGGCTAAAATCGATGGCTTAGAATGCCAGATATAATTAGAAGTCAACGGCAAGCTTCACTGTGAAACCTTGATGCTTCAAGTATTACGAAATGGATAACATGCAAAATAGTCACCGAATGGGCGCTGATGAGCAGTTTATAGTTTCGTGTGTAGAGTTTTTGTTCGTTTTTCAGACACAAAGTACTTATAAAAGGGAATAATTTGAAACGACGTCTTACGTTTTGAAATCGTCATCTTTGAAACGTGGTGAGTAAAGCTTGCGTAGTATAAATTGAGTTGAAATTGTGAAAACGTAGAGGCTAGTATATATAAAAGATAAAAAGACAAGCATTCAGCCTTAACACCCTTTCGGTGCCTAGCTGCAATGACACTCGAAGGAAGCACGGGGGCTGGGATACTGCCAGGTTGCCTTAGCTTAGACAGGAGAAGTCGAAATGCAGCGATTGGTTTCGAACCCCGGAACTTCCGGTCAGTAGAGTCGCGGTCTAAGCACTGAGCGATCTCGTTCCCTAGGTTAATACATAGTACAGACAAATCTAAGACGATGACAAAAAAATAAACAAAAAACCTCCTAAACATTTGAAAACACGCGATGTTTTCTTATTTTATTCAGCAAAAGATTATGGGTTTGCAAATCTACTGTGATCTTTTTCGCCAGAACTCTGACTAACGCCTTTCTATGAAACAGTTGATTATATGAATGTAAGTAATTAGGTAACCCGATGAGTAGTATGTGCAGAAAATTTAAAACGGACGAATGGTTCACGCAGATTTACTGAATTTTACGGCCACGTTGCTGGAATAAAGGACACCAGAAATAGTGGGTTTAACAAGGCAGTTAATAAAGAGTCCAGGAACATTTATGTCTGGTCGCTTTAATGCTTAACGCTTTCCGTTTCAGTTGTCTTGCTATCGACCCAAAACTAACAGAGGAAAAATGGAAAATATAGTGATTTCTTCAGTACACTTACGGCGTTTACCTTATTTTGAGCCGATAATTTTTATTTCTCCCCACGAGTTATTCTATGATTAAGAATGTTTCATCTGAGTAAATGCACAAAGTCAGCCTTGTGTCAGTTTCAGCGGGCCTTGTTCCGGTGTCAACGGATGACGTGCCAACTGGATGCGCCTTCGTCTTTCAGGATAGAACAGGCCAAATAGAATCACCTGGCTATCCATTATGGTATTTGAACAATGTGAACTGCTCGTGGACCATTGCGGTTGATGAAGGATGCGTGATTCAACTAACATTTGACAGTTTCGCGGTAAGTGTCACTAATATCCGCAATGAGTGTGATAGTGGATTCGAAACTACCGTGTCGGATATGAGGCTGCTGTGTTCTAGTTAAACTACCATACCCACATGAGTGGGTGTCCCAAACACAGCAGATTGTTTTGTTCGCAACCTGGACAGCACGAAAGTCTATTTTGACTTGGTCATCTAATTCAGTGTGATACTTGAGGAGGTGGCTTGTTATTTAATAGAGGATTTGGCGTTTCACATTTTTCGACATCATTGTTCCGAGTGCGCAGAAACTATCCTTCTAGTTATTAAGCAATCCCTCTGCAATAGCGAGCCTGGTTTTGGATGTTCCAAATATTGTTATTTGGAAGAACGCAGATGACCCATAAAATGGTGCGGCAGAGGTAAGATTACCAGATTTTGTAAAATTATTGAGAAACTTTTTATTCTTGTTGTACGGGCCAAAAGGTCGACACTCTGAGGATATTCACTGCCCAAAAGGCCAGTCTGTAATTTAACAGGCATTAAAATTTGATTGACTATATATTGATTATAGTGATTGATTATTTATTGTGGTGGTGGACAGACTGAATGATAAGGGGCCCACACTGGGTGTTTCAAGCGGAAGATGCAGTAACCCCCCAAGAAGACTTATTTGGCAAAGCCAGTATTCTCTTTTCAATGTGGTGGGCATCTACTTAGAGGGATTGCGCCTTTGTTCGGTGATAAAAAATAATGGTGCCAAAATCTGCGAGAAAGATTGGGCTCCCTCAAAGGTGAATGTGCGGTAGATACTGTTGCAAGGTCTTAGCATAATATACGTTAAAACGTTATTTCGCTGATTCCGTTATAAACGTATTCTGTTTGAAAAAGACCGAAATAAATTTGGTCTGAAGATAAAGGGCTTTCGTGAATATATACAGGAAAGTACCCTTTGGAAACGCTGGGATTTCATAAAGTTGGTTCATAACTTTCTGGTTTTAATTTTCCTTGCCAACGCCCTTTATGTTGAGGCGATACTCGCCTCAGTCCTTTGCACAAAATGAAAAGTAGAAGAGATCGTTTGTGGATCATCAACAACCGCCATTGAATTGTGGTGCATTTATGGCCACATAATTCGATGTGTTAAATCAAGTGCGCCCAGTGTACGCTGCTACAGTGGTAGTAAAAAATCTTTTTGTGTGTGCCAAATTCATAGGATTTGCAAACCCTCAGACATCCAATGATAAATCCTGTCGGTATGCCAAATATGAGAAAAACTGTCTCCAGGAGTTTTGCAGGTTCAGGTGGACCCTAATGCTAATAGCACCAGGGCGTGGGCGGGTTACTACCAAGAGGGTAACACAGATTTGCAGCAAATCTTCTGCGGTCATCCAACGGTAGCCGTCTTATAGCTTTAAAGTGACTGACGAAGACCAAGGCATCAATATAAGTCTAAAATTTGTGTGATTATCATTGCGCTTTTGAATTTCATTAGTAATACAATATACAAACTGGTGCGTCAAACCAAAGCACTCATGCAATTTTTTAGTTCTTGTAGGGTTGTGAGTGATCATTTGGCTAATTTTAGAAATTCCGTTCTAAATGTTACTGAAAAAAAATTAAAAACCCATATATGCTGTATACCCCGTTTGCCATTACAGTTAGAGGAAGAATATGATTGGCTGAGAGTATACGACGGAATGGAAAATTCAGCAGCGTTGCTTGGGAAGTGGACTGGTACCGAATTGCCTCCGGTAGTTTCTTCGACAAGCAACTACTTGCACATCAATATGACTAGCGATCGGTTTATTGGAAGTCCTGGATTTTCGGCTAGTTTTACGACTGGTACGTTGAAATGACAATTTTGTAGAAGTACATATCCCAAAAAGTATTCACAAACGAGAGATTCAGCTGGGTTCCAGGTGAGTCTCTCGCAGAACCAAATTTGTTTACAAATGAGTGTATTTCGCTATTCAGAAAAGTATTATTTCGTCACCCTTGGCCTATGCACAGCAAAACACACAGGCATATATCGAAGCTGTTCCTTGGTTCTCTTGTTGCTTAGTACTGTGATAGACAAACTCTGCTAATATCCGAAATGTTTTTTGTCACTGAAAATGTGTTCCGGTGGTTCATCTAGTCATCAGCATTTTGTTTAGGCTCTCTGAAATTATGCGTAAAACACTAGTTCTTCACAGTAGGACTGTTCCTTTACTAAGTATGTTGCTCTACACAAATCATTGCAGCTCAGTACAACTTTTAATCTAGCATAGAAGGAATGGGTTACCCTTTTCCGCGTAACTGGATTAATCTAATCCGAACTAAACATTTAAAATGGTATGTAAATAATGAATACCCAGGAAGAATGTAAGATTTAGGAAAATGCCTAGTGTTACACTCATATGCGGAATGGTGCCCTTCACTGTGGCAAACCTGGTTCTAACTCACAGAGATGCGAGACGCTTACCCATCCCCTTAGCTTTCCAAGTTGGCCTCGGCGTCACGTAAGTTAGGCAGCCAGGCAAAATGGTAGTGTCTCACCAATGGGAGGAAGCAAGGTGTGAATGTTTTTGTATGGGTTGACCGCTGTGTGTGTTACATTTCTGGGTTGAGAGTGCTCGGTTACATTTTGTAATTCTGAACTCAGGGTTTTAGGCCTACATAGCACAAGCAGCTATAATAATTTCTGATTTTTAGAAACAGCTGAGCTTGCTGCATTTTGCACGCTTGTGCGTGACGATTTGTGGCTAACTGGTGAGAACATTACGACTTTTAGACAAGGTTAGGTTAGCCCGCTTGAATAAACCTAACGAGTTCATTAAGGTTTTCTGAAGTCCAAATATAATGTAAGTTTTCCTATTCTCGACGAAGGATTACAAGGTGTTCTACACTACCTCACTTGTCTTGGGAGTTTGCTCCGAATTCTGTGCTCTTCACGCTAACGGAGTATCACAACAGTCCCGAATCCTATACTTCGTAAAGTGCGACCTCCGAACTCAGTATGTTAGTTTGCTGAGCGCGTATCTAATCTATCCTCGAAATATTAGTACACCTGGTGTTCCATTAAGTCAAACAAACCCAAGGTAAACGATGTAACCGGTGAGTTGGGACATCAAAAGCCAGCCAACATCTACGAGGTGACGAAATGAGAAGTCCCGTGTTTCGAGTTCGTGCTTATCAATTGCACACCAATTCGGTTTTAATAGGAGGCTCAACTGAATCCAAGGTAAATTTCCAGTTAAAATCAAATACCTGCGCAAATGACTGTATTTCGCGAATTTATTGCAAAACGGGATTCAAGCAGAACATAATGTTGTCAGAAAATTGGGTACCACGTCTGCCTGATGAGACCTAAGAAGGGCGAACCCGGGTGTGTTCTGTTGCACTGTTTTAGCAGGCTTATAAGTAGTGTTCCTGCAAGTCCAATGTTTCCTTTATTTCAGAACCTTGAAGTCGATCAAGCATACTTTCGTAGGGAATGTACTTAAAATCTTTGTCTTCAGGTCAGCGTGATATTTCGTTTGTATACTAAGGGTTTTCCGCCCTGACTGCTTCTAGCACGTGGGCGATTTGATTATATTTTTATTTCTACGTGTAAGATTTTTTATAGATACGTGTTATTGGCCACTTGCAAGGCATAGCACTTTATGTAAGCAGTTATTTTTGCTTGAAAACCAAGTAACTCCGGGTATTTCCGTCTGTTTTAGGGGTAATTTCAAATAGTAACTCCACTAGGGTCTCCCTAACCAGAATGTTGTTTGGTTAAACCCTTCATCGCGAAGTCGTCTACTGGCAAACACCAACTAAACGGTCACAGGCTATTGGACAGGAAAGTGAAAATTTCATATGCACCTTATTTTTAAAAACTGAACATCCTCACGCGTCTTCGTGAACTTTCGTGGATATTTATTGACTATCACGCAGTTGTAAACGAACTCTGCAAAGCACTTCCACAGGTTCCGTAATAAACCCCATGGGGTGCACCTTCCATTAGAAGCGAGGCGGAGTTACGAGAAAACCACATGCTACTCGCGTGCCTCATCAGTAATATCCGATGTTACACTGATATCTGCTGCGCAATATGTGTAGATAGTAAAGCGTAGAATATCGTTGGAAGAGAACAGAAGGATAAAGTACACTACCTATTGGTTGTTTGCATGAAATTTGCGAAGCACTAGGTGAAAATGAAATGTCCGATGTAGGAGTATCAGATGTGGTCAACCTTTGCTACTGTGATGTGCTCAAGAGCCTGTTTGGAATGCTTTTCCCAGGAGAATAGGGTCTGCATAGCTTGACGGACATAAGTTCGCCAAACTTCAGCTGAATGGCTGAAACCCGATGTGCTATCTGCAAAGAATCAGTGGGAATGGCAGTATGCTTAGCAGAGTTCAAAATTAACCAGATTTGGGTGTTTTCAGTCTAGGGTAAATCAGAGTGGTTGGTGAGTAAAGTCATCAGTAGGACAACTGTTAGGCACCCTATCATGGATTATTGTTCAAAATCTTTAAACCGGTCATTTCGTGGTCATTAGTTCTACCCCAATTTAAACGTTAACGGTGTCGCCGTGATTTCATTGAGTATTTAATACTCTCAAAAGGTTAGTAGTTATGTTGTGCTGGATGTGTAAATTGCTTGCCGCATCTCGGCTGGCAGCTGATAGACTGATTTCCTCAAGTGAATTACCAAGGCGTTTAGTGTTACTGTTTGCTCAACCTTCCAACTGATTGAATGAGACATTGTTATGAGCAACGTGATTAGTTATTGGCAACAGTTTTGGATAGAGTTCAAACCTTCTCAATGAGAGAGCAGCCCAATACAGATGAAGTACCTGCAAGGGTAAACTGGGGTCAGTTTATCAAGAAAGAAAATCTGAAATTCACAGAGTAACTATGATTTTCCATAATTTTCGCTAGAATGTCCAACAACTGGTAAGTCTTGAATACCCATCCACACGCTGCTATTTATGGAGCTTTTAACATTTCTTCGAATTTACCATGCTTCACGAGTGAACATAGCATCAACCATCAGCTTTCCAGTTACTGTTAGTAACAAGACACATCTCTAAAATTATCTTCACTAACAGGAATAGGATCCATCTTTTACCGATTTGGGTTAGCCACATCATCAAACACGAGGTTGAATTACCGAAATAATCTCGCTACAGTTTGTTGCAGTGTTATATGAATCACCCAAATTCCTACTGGTATGCAAAGAACATGCTTTGAGACACTTCTTAAAATTAAACGAAAATAAACGCGGGACAATATATTTTTAAGAATCGTCCTACCTGAACAATCGACAGAAACTGGGTGATAACATTTTTCGGGTATTGAAATTTGTTTGTCTACAGTGAAATGCATGCAATTATGTAGAACGAGATCATTAACTGACAAACTTTGAAATCCACGCAAAACAGAATTTCCGTTTTCAGGATAAATGACTGAAGAAGGTTCCAATTAGCCGAAAATAGTGTTTGAACGTCACTGGCTGTAGATTCCTGGGTGATCCCTTTACCTATGGTGAAAACGCTAGCAGTTTCGTTATGTGCAGCATAAAAATCTCATAAGAAATAAGGGAACAATAAGCCCTTGCAACTGAAATTGAACTGGTGTGGCGCTTTGTGATGAATAACATAATTTCACCATTAACGTATAAGATAGGTGATGGAGCCAACTTCAATTTTAATGGACGTAGAAATGCTAAAACAACTGTAGGTTTATTTGTATAAGTGTGGCCTCTTTGTCGACCGCCACCGTAAACATCTGATGCGGTTAATCTGCTAATCCGATTAATAGAACTGTTTAGGCTACATCACATATAATTTTCTTTAGGAAACACAATGTAGTGTAATTGAATCAAATCAAGCGTGGAAATCTCCTATTATTTGGATCACCTAATTCTTGGACGAGTGTGAGAGGCTGAGCTAGATCAGAATAAGTTTGACGGATAGTTTAAAAGAGCACAGAGTTATTTCTGAACCGAACCATTCATGTTAGTCTCATACCCAAACACTCTCATTGTTGGCTGCTCCTATCATCTAATTTATGACCTAAAGTTGCAAACGTTGCTTTGACGTTTTTCACGTCGAATTGTTTAGGGTATTTTCAATTGTCGCCTGCAAAACAGAGAGCTTTGTTCGTTTATGCCTTGACGCAAATCACCTCCAATTAGCTGATGACCTAGTTACTATGTTTGATCTCACCCTATTATCAGCCCCCAGAAACTGAAGCACCGTCCTTCAAGAAAAAACTAACTGTGATATTGTGTCTCCTATGGAGCATCAGTGTCATTTTGCCGTCTGCGAAAGAGATATTCAGCGAGTCATGAAAGACAGATGAAGCGAAATAGGTTAGAAAATCTACACCCGGCTTTTCATGTTTAAAGCGCTTTAGTGAGTATTTGCAATGAGGCTGAAATTGGGCCATATCTAGACGTGTTTTGGCCACTGCATTAGACTTTCGTTTACTAAGAGCCGTACACAATGATTGCTCAAATGTAAGCGAGTCCCACAAATGAACTTGGGTCAGCCAAATATTTCCATGATCATGTACAGACGTGAACTTTTCATTCGGTAGAATTGACGGTTGCATTCAGTTTTGTATACTCATCATTCTATTAGTTGCAGTTGTTTGCGGGATTTTCAGAATTTGCAGTTCCGTTGGTCTTGTCCAAGCAAAGTTCTCGTTGTAGTGGCTCTACAATTGCAGTGGGTCCACACCGGACAGGCGAAGTCCTGTATTTGCGTTCTGCACTAATTATAGTTCCTTGGCTGTGCTGGGATATGAACTCCGCACATCAGACACGCGAGGCGAAGGGTTTACTACTACTCCATCAACGCACTTTGGACGCACCTGAATTTGCAATCTGGTCAGGCGAACGCGTTAAATCTCGTGTGGTGTGTTTGGTTTGCATGACACCAGGGCTGACAGTCTGGTAACCATGTGGATCAAGTGACCCACGAGTCAAGACTTCTCAATAGGGTTGTGACATTGATTACACCGACCGCTCTTAGTTTTCCCTGTGTTTTGATAATTACGCAATTTTCATTCATTTTTCTCACATCACTCAATGTTTACAAAGGAAAAAATAAATGCTAATTCCAATGAATCTTCAGACCCCACATCATATGGAACAGGGCCAGGTGAGTTTAACTAGTTCACTGATCTCTTTACATATCTTGAGGATTACGACAGCTTTAAATACGCGCTTGGGCGAACTGTTACGAGAGGACTAGGTATAAGTATACTGTATCTTTTTCGATATGTTAATTATTACTACACACCATTTACAAGATTAGGAAAACTACTGGAGTGCCCTCAACCGTGGTCTGCTGTTTGACCACTCGCAGTGAATATTGCTTTTCAAACAGGCTTTTAAATAGGTCGAATAATGCATGAATGCTATCACTGCACTCGCTTGTTATGTGCCTACCGGTCACCACCAGTGAAACTCCCTACTTTCCTCAATACAAACAGTGTCACCAATGGAATGCTTGCTGTTAATTATGCGAGAAAATGTTTCACTATCGAAAATATTCACATGGCGTGTGCACCGGATATCTCACTATGAAACACCATAATCCGTGATTCATTCTGATTCGAACTAGATTTTTTCTGTTTGCAAAAATATGGATGCTTAAGTGTGTAATTGAATAATCCACCTGAACGGTGTCTGGGCAACACGTTTTCATTACCACCTGAATATTTGCGTCACAGTCGGACATCCGTCATATTCAGTTCACCCGTGTTGCAACGGTTGACGTAACAAAGGCTCATTTTACAAGCCCTGCCCGTAGAGCGCATCGTTTTCAACTGAGTGAAAGTTCTGGGGTCGAATTAAACATACGGTTCGATTTGCAGCTGGCGGTTTTCTGATATCCAGAAACCTCTCTAACGATAGTGAGAAAAATCCCACCTAAACCGACTAAGTAAAAAATGAGACTTAACCTAACGTTCATTAGTTTACCCACTAAGTGTAATGAAATAATTTTCTGTGAAGTTATCAAACTGAGTAGTTTCCTTTTGTTCATGCGATTAGGTCTTGATCTGCCGTCATTGACAAAATGGCTGGAAGAGTGTTTTCCCGGGAATTCTGTTTTCTCGGTCCCAATTACACATATCGTTCTCCAATCTTTATGGGTGCAGCTGTTTTCTATAATTCGGCTTGAACAATGTGGATGAAACCTGATAAACTATCCGATGGAATAAAAAGCGTGAATGTCCTATAGAATGGCAAAGGCGTTCGTATTACGCAGGCTGGATGATTTTGCAGAAATCTTTTCTATGAGAGTTAACGCAGAGCTGGAATCCGGAGCTCGTAAGAAGAGTTCACTTCTGTAGGTTTACCGCTTTTAGGAGGTTGCTACTTGCTGCAAATGAGTTTCATGGGATCAATGAAAAACCTGTTCTCGCATAGTATAACACTTGTATGCGACTGATTGTGATGTTGAACTTCATGTTGAAAATCAGTAAGTTCCTTTTAGTCAACACTAAGGATACAGTTATTTTCTGGAAGTCTCAGAACATGATCAATCGACAGCATCTTGGGGACGTTCCCAACGCGAGAAGGTGCCAGGTCAGGAATACATTTTACGCCTTTATTCAAATTGAGATATTGATGAAACCGCGTCACTTGTGTAATGTTTTCAAAAAGCAAACACCTAAGAGGAAATTTTGGTGGAATAAAATCGGCGTAGTCAAAAATGTGGCCGACTCAATAAGTAGTTCCCTAATTTGGTTTTCTCGCTCCACATTGTAGCAGATCACAGCGAGTCATCAGATGATTTGTGTAAGTATTCCAAATGAATTCCCACTAACTTGCTTTATGCTGACAACCCTTAAAGTGTTTGTTTATGTGCTATGTGCTAGCGCTGATCTGGAAGTGTGGACAGAAAATTGATGGTTACCAAAGTGAATGGGAATGTAGCTGTCCGGACCTCTTCGTACAAGTCGAGTAGCTCAATGAGATAATCTACAAGCCATCGTGGCTGTGCGAACATCACGAGAGGTCATTATCGAGGCTAACAGGAGTGTCCGGACAGTTGCTTGGGAATTCCAGGGGAATATATCTTCTGATGGGCATCCCTTGGTTGCCCTTAATCGTAAGAATTATCCAATATTAGTGAACGGATTTCTCCTGTTTGAGGGCAGGTGTACTTATTGCCTACACGCACCACGACGTACGAATTCAGTGCATACTATTTCTCTGCCAATTTGATAGAAAAAAATGTGTACCCACACAGAGCTCAGTAGTCATCACGAGGTTTACTGGTTTGCAGGCAACCTACATGGAAAATGCATTTTCCGTCTTTGTCGCACAAATAAAACGAAACGCGGGGAAAAATTGGAGGCTCGTTAGTCGTTGCTCGGTTCACTAAACTCTACAATTCACTTGAGTCGGACTAAATAGTCAATTGGTCTACTCACCGGTTTACCACCAGTCATGCCCGTCATGGGACCCCTCAAATAGGGTTGCCATACACAAACTTCGGAAGGAGATCTTGCGTGTATGCGGCATGTTTCTCAGTTCGTGTATTCATTTTAGTTCCTAAAATTAAAATAGTCGGTTGTTGCCAGCCCCATCCCCATTAGCATGTGAAGTGACCCGATGCAACATCCTTAGGTAACTGAAAAAACAACTCTCCCGGAACCTTCTGTACTGTTCCCTCCTCTAGGAGACAAACTAAGACCCCTACTCATGTGATATATTTTGCCAGCCGTAGTAAAACCTCGCTCGGTGCAAGCTTCCGGTGCATATCCGGTAAGCCACAGAATTGAAATTGCCTCAGTGTGGTTGCAAAACCAAAGCTGCGTTTTCTTACTGAATGGATCCATATTTGGACAACCAATGCATCTTACCTTGTTTGAAACTTGCACGTCTGTGGCTTTCCTCTTACGTTCTTCAACATGTGAACAGCTGCAATGGCTCTGTGGTGGACTCACAACGCCCAACAAGATACTTGATTTTGAAGGGTGTAAACTGTTGTTTGATGACCTATTCACTGAAAAAGTCTGACATTTTGACCTCCAGTGCTTAGCTTCCGCTGTTACCTTGATTTTTTCTCAAGAACTTGGTGCACGTTGAATACGAACTGCGTCAACCACATGATGACCACTTAGTTTTAGTGCAGGATGGACACTGAAACATTATCAGGATTTTCAGTTTCTCGGTTATGCTAGCATCGAGGATCCACGTCTTTACACGAACTACTATTTATCCATGAAGTTTTCGGTGACATTTCCACCGAAATGACACCTGCATATGACAACACCAAAGTCACCCAAATTCCATTGAATACGGGTGTCCATATATCGTTCTGAGCAAAGTGAATGTGTCATGAGAGGATGTTTTACCCATTTTCAAATGTTGATTGCATGACAATGGCAGTTGATGAAATCAAGTGCATTTGCGGATGAACGTTTTCAGCAGCACGGCATCGAGCAACTACAATCACGGAAACGGAGATCACCTAAAGCATCTCTCAACACTATCCTAATACTGATGGAGAAAATAGAACATTTTACACTTGATGTACAGTAAGTAGAACAAAGGGATTGGAGGGATATGGGAGCATTTTCCCGTCACGTTTACTGACATCGATCTTATGACTTATCCCAACAGCTCAACGAACACGAAAAACGCTCCCAGTCACACAATGGTTGCAACTCTTATATTCTTTGGATCACCTAATTCTTGGACGAGTGTGAGAGACTGAGCTAGATCAGAATAAGTTTGACGGATAGTTTACAAGAGCACAGAGTTATTTCTGAACCGAACCATTCATGTTAGTCTCATACCCAAACACTCTCATTGTTGGCTGCTCCTATCATCTAATTTATGACCTAAAGTTGCAAACGTTGCTTTGACGTTTTTCACGTCGAATTGTTTAGGGTATTTTCAATTGTCGCCTGCAAAACAGAGAGCTTTGTTCGTTTATGCCTTGACGCAAATCACCTCCAATTAGCTGATGACCTAGTTACTATGTTTGATCTCACCCTATTATCAGCCCCCAGAAACTGAAGCACCGTCCTTCAAGAAAAAACTAACTGTGATATTGTGTCTCCTATGGAGCATCAGTGTCATTTTGCCGTCTGCGAAAGAGATATTCAGCGAGTCATGAAAGACAGATGAAGCGAAATAGGTTAGAAAATCTACACCCGGCTTTTCATGTTTAAAGCGCTTTTGTGAGTATTTGTAATGAGGCTGAAATTGGGCCATATCTAGACGTGTTTTTTGGCCACTTCATTAGACTTTCGTTTACTAAGAGCCGTACACAATGATTGCTCAAATTTCAGCAAGTCCCGCCAACGAACTTGAGTTAAGGGAGCAGTGTTTAACATATTTGAATGAGCATGGTGTACATGAATAGGAAATGTAGTGAGAGACGACATTGGCTACCTATCAAAGAACGACTAGTTCAAGTCACCAATAGGGTGACCTGAGTTTGTCAGTGCGGGTAGTGCTGTGATTGTGTGTTCAACACAGGGTGTTTGTGTGGAGGGAGGTGAGTTGGAACATGGCAATACAAGTATACCGGCCGACCTACTTAACAGAAGACTTCCCACCAGCTTGAACAAAGTTTTCCCGGCCGCATCACTCCAAACCTGGTTCACAAGCAATCCTCTGTGCTCCTTTAATCTCAAAGATAGAGTGCCTGTCCACTCCCAAAATATGTTGGTGTAATCATTCTCTTGCTGCTGTGCAGCGGAATGCACCGGACGCACGACGAGGCAACTCAGTCAAAGAATGAAGGAACGCAATCCAACCTGGCTAGCTTCTGGAACTAGGAGGACGATAACCAGCTCAGTAGTACAACATCTAGCAGGCCCGGCACACAACGTGATACCCAGCCAAAGCTTCCGCATTGTTTACAAGGCGCCAGCTAATCAACCCAGATCAGTACAGCAACGCACAAGCGCAGGGGCTGAAGCTATCGCAATACGACATCGCGACCCGATCCTTTGACGGCAAAAACGCTTTGTTCGTGTGTTGTACTTGCTATCGTCCAACTCACCTCCCTCCACACATACACCCTGTGCTGAACACAACCACAGCACTACCCGCACTGAAAAACTCAAGTCACCCTATTGGTGACCTAAACTAGTCGTCCTTTGATAGGTAGCCAATGTCGTCTCTCACTGCATTAGACTTTCGTTTACTAAGAGCCGTACACAATGGTTGCTCAAATGTAAGCGAGTCCCACAAATGAACTTGGGTCAGCCAAATATGTCCATGATCGTGTATAGATGTGAATGTTCCAATCGGTAGAATTGACGGTTGCATTCAGTTTTGTATACTCATCATTCTATTAGTTGCAGTTGTTTGCGGGACTTTCAGAATTTGCAGTTCCGTTGGTCTTGTCCAAGCAAAGTTCTCGTTGTAGTGGCTCTACAATTGCAGTGGGTCCACACCGGACAGGCGAAGTCCTGTATTTGCGTTCTGCACTAATTATAGTTCCTTGGCTGTGCTGGGATATGAACTCCGCACATCAGACATGCGAGGCGAACGGTTTACTACTACTCCATCAACGCACTTTGGACGCACCTGAATTTGCAATCTGGTCAGGCGAACGCGTTAAATCTCGTGTGGTGTGTTTGGTTTGCATGACACCAGGGCTGACAGTCTGGTAACCATATGGATCAAGTGACTCACGAGTCAAGACTTCTCAATCGGGTTGTGACATTGGTTACATCGACCGCTCTTAGTTTTCTCTGTGTTTTGATAATTACGCAATTTTCATTCATTTTTCTCACATCAATCAATGTTTACAAAGGAAAAAATGAATGCTAATTCCAATGAATCTTCAGACCCCACATCATATGGAACAGGGCCAGGTGAGTTTAACTAGTTCACTGATCTCTTTACATATCTTGAGGATTACGACAGCTTTAAATACGCGCTTGGGCGAACTGTTACGAGAGGACTAGGTATAAGTATACTGTATCTTTTTCGATATGTTAATTATTACTACACACCATTT
>SJOL01013228.1:338569-362282 GCA_004794785.1 Opisthorchis felineus | reverse complement strand
ATAGCCTTGTAAAACACTTTGTGGGTTATTCATATCCTTTGCTGTTACATATACCACTTAAACCTCACGAAGTGTCATACTACGAGATCTAAGACCACTGCATCGGTCAAAAATTTCGATCAGGTTGAGACCAAATTAATTAAGTTCCAGCCGGTGTAACCCACAAGATTAGCGCGGCGTAGAAGATCAAACATCGAGAAACTTTGACATTTCTCGTTATACGTAGGCATTTGCTCATTTTTTCAGTTTATTTTGTCGCGCGTTTATTTCTGAGTATGAAGCAGTTTTATTCTTTGTATAAAGGGACAGAAGCTACACCGTTGAGCTGCAACCATATTCTACAGGATCTCAGTGCGAACATCAGCTCGCCGAATTTTCCACTTAGTTATGACAACAATATGAATTGCTCCTGGAATATCAGCGTTCTTGATGGCTGCATGGTCGGACTTAATTTCACGCATTTTGACGTGAGTTCTGTTTCAGAAGTATTATGCACATTCCTCTCTTTGGGTGGCTTATCATGATGTGTAATCCTATTGATGATTAAAGTCTGACACCACAGGCTGTTGAGATACATTGTTGACATCACAGTTCTTATGTAGTGGACTTGACGAAAATTATTTACAGAGTACATTTTCAACTGGAAACGATAACATTCCAACCTAAGTGATGTGTGGTTTTGATGTGACTTGCTGAGTAATCAATTTACTCACCGAAATGCAACCACGTTTGACTACTTATACGGCTACATTGTTGTCCAGTACTTGATATTTATCACCGATGCACATACACACCAGGATTTACTTCTAAAATCAACTTCCAAATCAGCCAACACTAGCCCGATTGCGGCCTTTTAAAAAACAACATCAGAAGGCGAAGCACCAGACTGGAAGTTGTCTGTTGTTGGAAATCATTAGCAATGCACACCATTGGTTGTGTGGGGCCTCAAATACCGGACAGGTCATATATGGGCGAGCTAATGTTATCACTGCGCCAGTGAAAGCCGCTAATATCTGAATTAGCTCATCTGGAAACTCTGAGCCTTTGACTCATGTGCGGTGTGTTCAACCCGACGCTTCGATGATCCAGTAAGTCTTCTGGTTGTGTGGATCGATCGACTTGCACAACAGGGCATCCAAAATGAGAAGTACCACGGAAATCTCTAATCTGCCACATTTATGTAACCACTTGGGATTTACCATAGTGGACAGGACATAGTCCTGGACATAGTGCCAGGACAGCCCGACAATCTGTTGATCATGTGGGAAAAGTTGTAAAATTGATATGAAGCAAATTCGACAAATCCCGAAACGACCAGTTACTAACAAATGAAGTTTCTTACACAATCAAGTGTCAGTTAAAAAAAGGGAGGTAGCCCTGGTCAGTAAAAGATGCAACATCGTATCGGAGCTTGGATATAAAATTCACAGCTATGAACACGAGCTTTTATGCTAAAATGGATTTTGCTTAATAGATGGTGGTTCCAGCAGCTGCAGATTGCTCTTACAAAAAAATAACCCGATTGGATCTCATTAATTGCAAGAATCTAATCATTTCGTGCAAGTGAAACCACTAAAGTTATTGAAGAGAAGACGCCGGTTTCATCCGGAACAAACTACGAGCAAGCAACGTGATTTAATGATGACAAACATCTGTCTAGGGAGCTCGGAGTTGTCCTTTTGCAAGTAAAGCCAGTCTATGCCAAAAACCCGAGAAGCACTGCACAACTGCTTTAGCCTTCTTAAGATTCTTCAGCAGTGCGCATCTCCGAAAGATTTAGGGGAGTTTTAAACCAAAAAAACTCCCGGCTATTAATTGGATAGTAAACCTTTCGACCAAGAGCGGATGGTCAGCAATGCGTTTAACTCGGACTCAGACCGAGCAGAGCGTTACGCATTCTTCAGTTACATGAAGAAGTCTCTATTGAAACTCCCCAAACCTACTCAAATTAGCAGGAAGCGCTCGGTAGCTCAGGATGGGTAAAAATCCAAATGAAGCGCAAAACACCATACTAAGACCTTCTCACTCGAGAAACGAGTGGGCGGGAAACCACGTACAGTGGATTTCGTGACTTAAGGATGAGTGGCGCTATGTCCTGTCTAAGTGGGAGTCACTCACTATACCGATCAGCCGTTCGTGTCTGGACTGTCAATTGTCCAAGCTACTGGCCACGAGGTTGCGGGGTTTGGTGAGATGCACAAGGCTGACGATTGTTAATTAAGATGAAACAAATGTAAATTGTTTCTCGAATTATCACGACGAAATCTTCACCCAAGATTCCTGAATTCGCCTGGCATTAATGACAAACTCAGAGGTCACGATAGCGTCATGCTAGGTTTTGTGCATTTTCTGGTCTGTATTTTGACGCCTTAAAGTTTTTATGTTGAACAAAACCCAAACTCAAATCGTTTTTGTGGGATCGTACTTCATGGATTGCACAGATATCCAACCAAGCAGACAAGTGTGTCAATATATCCATTCGAATCATGCTTTGAATCATGCTTTCCGATTTATTTGATGCCGTACCGATTAAATGCACAGGTTTCCCTATTCACGTTTTTCATTTTCAGCTCCAGTTTGGAAAGGATAATTTAACTGTATACGACGGGCATGACAGAAATTTCCAACACAACATCTTCACGGGTAGGAGGCTCCCTCGTCCAATTTGGTCGACAACAAATCATCTCTTCCTCGAGATGAATACAGATTCAACTGTCGCAAGGTCAGGATTCTTTGCTACGTACACCACCAGTGAGTTTCTGGCAAGATGTCATTGCAAAGTGTCTACGGGGCATTACCGATCTGGAGTAACTTCATCAATCTTTTTGCGTATCATTTATTTATTCCGACGAATAAATAAATAGGCTCTTTTCTGCTAGCTAACCTGCGCTACCCATGAAAAATCCACGTCAACCTCAACCATTAAACTCAAGTGTGTAGGAATTCAGATTAATAGATACGCTAGCAGGTGAAGAAATATCCGATGAAATCTGAACTGAAATAACACCATTGTTCCTTGGGGAAGTGCTGAATGATCCCTTGATATAATGTTTTATTGTGAAGCACTGTTTGGTTACGAAAACAACTCATCAGCGGATAGTACCCAGTTATCAATAGAGATTCAATAATCACCAATATAAAAACTCTGGAGTGTAAATCAACATTTTGATGAAGCAGCCGTATGAACTGTAGTATGATGGTCTCACGTTGTTTACTTCGTACAAAATGCGTTACTAACGTAACATTAGTAAAAAATATACGACGTGACATTCAGTTCAGGATAAGAGGATGAGAAATTCATAGTCAAAACCATTTGAAACGATTAACGAAAGGTGGGCGGTTTGTAAAGAACCAAGTTTACCAAAACACAAATTTCGTGTAAACTTGAACTTTGATAGAAACGGTTTGGGTGGCAATAGAGCAAATCGCACCAACCACCAGCCGTCTGGTTGGTCCGGCATGCAGGCCCAATAAACTTCAAGATTCAGAACAATGCACCGGTTAGGTTTTTTATACAACGGCGAATATCGGAGCGTTAGTCAGCCAAGTTACAGGGAGCTAATATAGGCGATCTGGAAGTAAATTCACGCTGCATCCTGTAACAGCGACGTGAAAGCGGTAGGACATTTCTCGCAGTTGCCAATCATTTCAATAATTATGATCATAAAACTGCTGGCCTTCCTTTGTGAGGATGGGATAGGAAGTTCGACAGATAATATTTATTTGCCAAACTCAGGCATGGACGGCATTTCACGAATCTGACCGTACTTCTTGCAGTGCAGTTAATGACTAAAAGCCCAAAAACCTAACCGTCAAAGTATCAGCAAATCTGAGGTGGGATCGGAATCCTGTGGAGAGGCCATAGTATGCGCATCTTTCTTAGATCCAAGTCTCACTAGCATTTCATAAATCGTCAAATGGATACGTGGGATCACGTTCAAAGGATTCGGTCTTTTTTTGCGAAGTTCTGATGTCTAGTGTGTCTAAATAGAGGGACTTGAATTTGCCGTGCAGCCCTGGGCTCCGTTGTTTGGATTTTTTTTAAATCGTTGAACACTTCAGTGACCAGCGTCTTTGCAGTTCGAAGTAGACAAATATATATTGTATTTTGATACGACTGAACAAGTTCTTTTACGATCATGAAAAAAGTTCTTGCTGTGTCAGGTGTGAAGAATGTGTGTCGTACGAACTTGTCTGCTCTATTTCAGCCTCCAAGTAGGTATTAGTGTCAACGCCAGTAAGGCATTGCTCTGAAGAAAGAAAGTAGTGTGATCAAAATCGTGGCCTAACTGAAAGCGATAATTTCAACCGAATTACAGATAGAGAATAAAATAACGCAAGTGTCTTTATAAGATGGCCAGTTAAAACAACAGGTATTTGTGTAAATTTTTTAAAGATATAATCGAAAGTTGTGAGCACAGTAGAAATAGAAAAAAAACATTGTATATTGTTAACAAGGTAATTTGTGCACCCAATTAATACGGATCCCTAATAATAATAAACAATAATCAGTCACTTACTAGACAATATTGTTGTTCGCTGAAGTCCGTGGAAATGTGCAATAAATACAAGATATCTGACTCTTAAAAATTAACCGTATGCTGCAGGACGCGCATTTTGGTTCGGTAACCTATCGATATGAATTGTCTTGTCCTTACCATGTTCGTTCTTTGCATACTCCTTTAAACGTGCGTCCCTACTTCTGGGACATCGACTATTTAGTAGGATCACACGTGAACACTGATGATGTTAAAATTTGCTAAGCTTTCCGGCCACAGTATGCATTAGCTAAGTTAGCCACAGACTGCCTGGTCTGCTGGTCAATTAAACAATACAAATATAACTCTTTGTCATTTGTTGCAGTATGTGTGGATGAAGAACTACCTGGTGAGTCATCCTAATGCCCAACGTGGGATGAATTTGGTTGTTCCTATTTTTCTCTAACCGGGGATACAAGTAGATTTTTTGTGTACTTTCGGACAGAAAGTTTGGATCCACATGGAAACTATAATAGGATGGTTGTCATGACAAATGACTGAACAAAATAAACTGTCCACAAAAGCCGGAGCTGAGATAAAACTAGTGGGTAGTTTGATTCAAATGACGAATGTTGCGTATGCCACACCCCTCTTCCACAATTAGAAACCGTTCTTATTTTGGCACGAATAAGAATTTACAGATGCAACGTACCCAGTATGAGTCTGTTAAGCTCGGTTACCTTAGTGTGCCATCTTGGGTCCTTTGAGTTGAAAGCTTTTCCACTGTGCATTCATTTAATCTTGATAGTTAGAAGTGCGTTCACTTGTATTCGATGCCGCCGCCTAAAGAATCGGTAGAAGTTTCCTGTTGTTGACACTACTAGCTCCCTCGTGTACTGGTGAACTTGGCCGTAAGTATTTCCACGAAGTGTTGACTTTGAATATGACCGGGTTTTATATGCACGCAGGCAAACATGATACAAGCGAAATGATAGAGCCTTTGGACGGGGCCCCCGAATCTGCGAATTCTCGCTTATCAGGTGAGTGTCATAACGCCTTAGCTAATACAGACGCTTTGCGTGCGACAGGTTGCGGACACAAGTCCTGTCTTTTCGTTTGCATTAAGCGTGTTTGGGTCAATACACATGATAATCAAGGTGAAAGTTATGCGAAACGATAATTTTTGGTCTTTGAACTTCTGTTTGCAGAGTTCGAGAAACTCACGATCTTGGAATCACATTAAAGCCCTAAACTTACAATTTTCAAACAGAACAACAAAGAAGAGCACTTATGATATGTTCTTGAATTTATGTCGTTCAATTTTACGAAGCGGTTGTATACAAGAAATACGAGATTTTGTTCTTGAATTATCACACTGAGTAAGATTTTGAACACCGTATTCTTTGTTGTATTCAGCTAAAGACGATTTTTAAAGGGACAATACAGCTTTTGCAATATTGGAACCGATGGACTCCTGTAGTAGGGTTTTACGATCCACCAAAATTAAACCGTTTTTAAACTTACATCAAACACGAGCATTCAGCTCCCGTGCTACTTTGAATTGAAAACCCAATGACTCGTAAATAGCCATATGCTAGCCGGTATTTTGAACTTCATTTCGAAAAATTCGGAACACAGAGGTTCATTTCAAATTTCCCGCAAATTGAGATTTGTAGAACAACCTTGCGCAAAATCCACAACAAATACCAAAATTTGGTATACTGCATTTAGGGTAATGTTTTGTTTTCATCAAGAGCAAAATATCGTATTGAACGAACACATTACTTAAAGTTGGGCCAATTGGAATTCGGCAGACAGTTTGCTCTCCTTGGGGGAAATCAGGTCCAGGTAAGATTCAAAAGAGTCGCCCATAAAAGCTGCGAACTTTGCAAATCAGTTTACTTCTTCAAGGTTTCTAAGATGTTTTCACATAATCTCATGTTTTGCACAACACAGAATCCTTCATAGTGCTGCACCGTTTAGCAAACCGCATGTACGGTGCATTCACAAGCGCTAGGAGTTTTTTGGACCATTTCTACGTGAGTGCCTACTTTTCTGCCAAAAAATATATAAAAATTTAACGCAAATTTTTCCGATATATTGAATACTTTCTAAAGTTTTCAGAGCGATTGCATAAGAGTCCCAAGCTTTGCTCACGTACATAATTGTCGTACGGAAATGTCTTGCAAGCAGAAATTACGCAGTAAAATTTGAAGGAATACAGTTGTGTAATCAAGCCTTAGCGCACGATGCAACTAATTTGCGAATACGCTGCAATTGCAGCCAGTGGGAAACATTAAGAAGCATTTTTCTATCGACCAAAAAGCTTCCAAACGGGTTCAACCAATCTTAGTCACCTACAGTTAATTTTTTTGGAAGAGTAAAAACAATAGAACCATCTTTAAGGTGCTGCTAGCCATTTTAGTGCAGGTGGTTTTTAGTTTTACAAATCCGTTATAATCCAGTGGTGGTCGGACTGGAGCATGTGTATACGCAGCTCAATATTATGATCAATATTTTTATCAGATACAAAATCATCGCTTTTTCTAAGAAATTCACGATCTTAGCTATGCTGTTTGTGTCCTTGATTCTCGACGAAATCTGTAAAACACAAATCTTCTGCGCCAGCAGTTCAAAGGCAAACTGTTTGTTGAACAGTAAGATCTCCCAAATTTATTTCCAACTGATGGTCACTTGTTCACATCTTTTCCTGTGTTTTAGAGATAATGGATACAAGGATGACGGACAGTGTGGAAAAGCAATCCTCTTATAACCAGACAATTTATGCTCCGTAATTTGCACCAGTGAATACAAGCGAATTCTTTTTGTCACATAAAGCACAAAAAACATGTTTCACAAGGCTTCCGAAATCCGAATTGCTTGTAAATGAATCTTATTGCTTCTCATCAGGCACCACGCAGTATCATCATGGATTGCTAACTAATACACAAAGTGATGGTTACTGAATTACGTTGAATTCAATACAGTGACTTGGGTTGGAGCCAATGAAGTTGTCCGTGATATAATTGCAATGGGAGAGCTGAGAATAAAGTTCAGTGGTTATACACGATGGAGTAACTACCTAACTTGCTCGGCTGACCAAGTATTATTTTACCGGAACACAAGTGTGATTTAGTGGGTTTTGCGGCAATGTTTGGGTAATATATCGGATTGATGACTGTAAATAATGCGGCTTTTCTTATTTGGCCTAATTTTTAGCGAACTATTACTCTGTAGTTATGCTATACAAGTCATATGCAATCCTCCGAATTACCATATTTGTAGCTTGGGAAAAAATAAGGTTTCCATGTTAATCTACACAGTTGCTGTTTCAGCTAGGGACTAGTTAATAGCATAAATCAGTATTGCCTTGGAAAATTCGAGAGAAAATAAGGTAAATTCAGCATCCAAAAATAGTGACCAAATTCCTTTTAGTCAAATCAAAATTCGCCTATGAATTTGAAATCATCGAGACCCTTTTCAGTTCATCCGTTGGTAATCAGGGATCCAAAGATTTGTTTAGTTAGTCAAAAATTTTACCAAGCACAGCTACTTGACCGTGTATTACCCAGAAACAAACCAAGTGGCCACATAGTTAGCTCAAGGGGATGGGGACATATTGTTTTTGCTGAAAAGAAAATAGCTCTTTCAGTGAAATATACTGCTTAACTATTAAAATGCTTTTGAAAATAAGAGATAAATCCCACAATATTGTGTTTTGAAGGTGGCGATGTGATCAAACGTTTCCTCAGGTTACGAAGTAGCGGTAGAATACTACTTGATCACGTCCAGAATTTAGATTCTATTATGAGCGTAATAGCATCAACATTAGTTAAAACCCTACGTAGATGGAATGATTCGCACAGTAATTACTACACAGAAAAACAAAGTGATCCTTTGTAGCGTCAGAGTAGGAGAGGACAGTAATAGCCCAATTAGGTGCTTCATTGTGATAACTTCACACTCGGCTTCAAAATAAAGGTTCAAGTAGAAAATAAGGTTGATGAAAACTCGGGGGCTGCGCCTGCCTGATGAGCCCCAAAAAGGGCGAAACCGGTCGTGGGCTGTCGAAGAATTTTCAGCAACCTTATGAGTAGTACATTGCTCAAAAAGAGAAAGCACAAGTTTATTTTGGACGGGCCATGCAGTCGGATTCCAATCTCTTCTGAGGTCAATAATAGTCTGGTTCATATCAGCTTTGGTCGACTCAGAGATACTCGGCATATTATGTCGACGGTGTGCTCTTTGTCGACGACATAACTGGTTTTGGCAAAATGTGATGCAATTGCACTTGATATCGGCATCTTATAACTACCACTTAGAGACACGACATTATGTTTTCGTATTCTGTCCGACAAACGTCTTATCGTACAGCCATCATATGGTGCTTGGAAGGAGCATACAAATGGGTGCACACACACACACTGGAGGTAGAACGTGGCGACTTGTCTTTGGAGCTTTTTGTTGGATTAAGTCTGTCCGTTGTGTTGCTGAAGTCATCTAATAAAGCAAATAACGGTCTTAATCATTACACTGATCAGCCACTCGATCAGATTCACTGCACCCATCTGTTTTTGCTGAAGAAAGTTGTTACCTCCGTCGAGCTTGGGATAATAACCTGACATTGTGGCTTGAATATCCAGAGCACAGACTTGTAATAACAAACCGTATGCTAGAATATGATTGATGATGGGCGTTCCAATGCAGACTGTTCAGCGAAAGCCATCGCAATCCCGAAATCGGGTGAAACTTTTCATGATTTTAGGCACGCTCGCAAACAATAATAATAATAATAAAAATAATAAATAATATCCCTGTCTATTTGATCAAAGTGGCGTTTACAGATGCAAAATGCGGGTTTTACATGGCCAGCGAATTAGTAGGATGCGACCACGACACAGTCTACTACAAAAATAGACGGCGTGAATCAAAAAGCCGTACAATAAAGTTATGGGTTCAACTATGTCACCCTAAATCCAAAACATATACAGCTTTAGCATGTAAACCGGACTGCTCAGCCGAGAAAATGTCAGTCGTCGGCATCAGTAGAGTATGAATGTCTCCGTATGTCCACTTAGTCAGATACAGCTGAGGGACAACTGAATTGTTTCTACCCGTGGTTAAATTACCCGTTCTGGTGCAAAACGCACAATCCTATCTGAATTATTGTGGAAGATTCAAACCTTTCTGTCGGAAATATCCGAATGAGAGGGCACTTTCGTTGTCCACGAAAATAAACATGCAGGATGATTCAAAGTCATTTTCATCCGTATTAAACTTGATAGGCCTAGTAGTCAGCTGAAAGGTTTGTTCTTACGAGTGCTGGTTGCATTCGTTTTGCACACTATACGGTATTCTGTTTGCCTCTTATTGCGCAGTGAGGAGGGCCACAGAAAGCTTGGAAAACGTGCATGAGGTCTTTCATGGTATTCCATAAATCAAGCACTGAAGTGCCTGTTAACAAATATTGTAACATATTTATCCAATGAGCCAGACATGCACATCACGTCACACATAATGCAACTTGGGAAATGTTGACGGCACGCAGCTAGATCAACAATTGGCTTTAAGTCATCCCTTATGATGATCGAGTAAAAAGATTCAACCCGTTCACAAACGATGCCGCCTTCAAAATCTAATGGACATAAAGTGATTTGGAACCAATTGCTTAACGATGGACCCAAAAGAAAGGCCCATGAGATCCTCACAAGTACACATCATACGTAGTTGTTCAAACATAGAAATCTCCCTTATTGAGTCAGAGTCACTCTACTGAGTCACCTAGTTAGGTGGTGGTAGATCCTTCACAAAGATGTTGCTGATAGCCGGTCGGAATAATCTTTTAAGTAGAAGCGGCGTGTTCATCTGTGACGCAGATTAGGTACGAGTGTATGGGGTTTACGGTCGAGCCAGCTGGTCGCCTGTTTCGACGTTCACGAAATAGGCGCATGGTTGCTGCTTTGGGAAGTGCACACAATGATATTAAATATTCACTCGCAGTTTATAAAATAAAGATTTGTATACTGGTGGACGATTACATGGGTTCTGGATGACCACTTGTTTGCAAAACCCGTTCGTGTAGCCACTTGTGCTAATTCTGCAACTGAAGCACGAGCCACGAAATTAACAGCGGTGAAATCCGGGCTAAATAAGAATTGGATAACCATCAGTCCGGGTTTTGAGAGATGATGATCATCCATGAGATTGAGCCATGTTGACTTAGACTGATTAAACGCGGAGGTATACAACGAAGTTCACGTTTATCCTTGTCCGTTGTCGAGCTGCTGTCCCAAATATTCCACTCATAAAAACTGTGTTCTCGCAACCGCGGTTTTTCCACTTTAGGCGAGACTGGCTGTTACATAGGACGACCAAACTGGTAGTGGAATCTTGATGAAGTAAAAAGTTCATTTTCTTCGCATTATTAATAATAAGTTCACTGAACCTAGGGGACTGATTAGGGAAACATTTGGATGGAATATCCTGGGATGAGCAACCAGGTTCAGCAGAAAGTACCAAACGCAACTGACAAGAATAATTATTTATTACACTTGCATTCAGCATCAAAATGCATCCTGTTCTGGACGCGGCGCCAAAAGTCCACACGTTCCCGGTCAAGTTTAGAATCGGTTATGTAATGTTACTCCAAATGTTTCACAGGCAAATCAGGTAATCAGTAGAGATACCCAACAGGGCCAACCGGAACTGCATAGGCACTTGTCATGCAGATGCATGCAGATGCAACCACATGCAAAGCAACCTGTTTGCATAAGCCAAATCTCTTCACACTGCTAACCGATTGCCCATTTGTCGCAACCTGTACAGATAATTCCTTTTGCTGTATCACTAACCTAGCATCAATTTACGATCTTTTTAACTGGCAAGCCATGCACCCTGGCCCTTCAACGGTAGAACGTTTGGCGTCCCTATTTCAGCAAACCGTATCTCATGGTTGTTTCAAAAACACATTTGAAAGTTAACGTTGGTGACCATGCAGCCAGATTTTTGTGACGAAACAATCGCCAGAATTTATCGTCGCCGCACGGCTGAATGTACCGCACACACATGCATACAGAGGCCATAGACAGCTGAATGATTATTGACGTGTTATTCAGGCTTCGCCGTTGATTTGTGTAATGGTTGCCACAAGTCGGGGAGTATCATCTGTTTGCAGTGACCAAATTGGATTTCCAATTTGCTAGGGATAATTCTGCACTGTTTGCACTCATACGTAAGACCGCAAGATACTTGGAATAGTGATGTTTCGTCACCCGTGAGACAACGGTAGACGTAACTTTGTTTTGTATTCGGGATGTATGATCTACAGCCAAGGATTCACACTCAGTTGCAAAATAGAAAAGGTTAGCGTTTTATAACCGGCAACTAGACATCGCCCGCAAATGTGATTCCGTGTGCGAAATTTTCTCAAGAAGCATACTGAATTATTTTTCCAAGGTAACCGAAAAATGTAAACTACTGGACCAAGTTGTCGCGGATTTCTTAGCAATATTTGTGAATAATTCACCGCCGACATACTACTTGTAAAGGAAAATCCAAGTTAAGTGGGAATTTTAATGTCTTATGTGTACTAGTGAACTGAAACTTCAGTGCACTTGGCAAAGTGGTTCAATGTACCTTGAGTATCGGAAAATGTGGTTTTATATGCAAAACAGTCACAAGCTCGGAAGACCAATATATCGAGATTCATGCTAATCATGAGAATAGCACGTGTTTGGCACGTGTGGCAAAATGACCACTAGGTGAAGAATTTTTGGTTAGAAACAAATGAACTTTTCCAAACATCCGAGCTGTCAAGCTCAGTTGTACCATCTCCAGAAACGTTTTCCGTTATATTTTTTGAGCCATATTTGTAACGCTGAATGTGAGACGGAATTAAGTTACTCAAATGCGGGTGGAGACGATTTACTCTGTCTTACACAAGCGTATATTATAAGGCAAACCCGATGTTTTTCGGGACTCAGGGGTTCTCGGAGATGAATGGAAGGATTTGTTTACCCTCGATTTGTTTGGATATGTCAAAATACACAAATTCTAAGATCAAATGTGTCAGAACCTTCGACTCTCTCTAAGTATATCAAAAAGTGCTTTGCTCGAAAATTAATTCGGGCACGGTTGACAAACCAACATCACGTACTATTTGAAAAAGTGGTAACACATGGTCGTTTGCTGCGGAGTTTTCACACGGTGTCACTATACTTATAAGTAGATATTCACTACTAGGTTGGTAACAATAATAAGTACAATAGGATGAATAACATAACGCGTGATTAATCTAAGATTATGACCGGCTATTTAAGAAGTTTTGCGATAATATACGCTGCTTTAAACTTAGAAAATCTTTGCTTGGTCAAGCAAGAATGGTTGCATAAAATGTACATGGGGAGCATAACAAAACCTACCTAACTCCAATGCGGGTCTGCCATCCGTACATTGGTGTAAAAATTAGTTGCTTTTCCGTAAGGTAGAATTCCATGGATGGCTATGTGATTAACACTAAAAAAGAGAGAAATAAGTCCAGTTTTTCAGCGATATCATACAGGAATTGGACTGCTGCTTACAACAATACTCATGAGAGATGTTGCATTTTATTAAAGCTTATCATGTTGCCCAAAGAATAATCCCAAATTGTATATTCAACTGAAAAGTTGTGATGTCCTTCTACGACGTTAAATGAAAAAGTGACACCAAACAATATAAAACTTCTGCCGGCAACCGTTTTTTCTCGTCCGGTAAATCATCAATATTTTTAGTTGATTCGTGAACTAATGCCTCCAGCTGTTCAAGTGCTAGCACTGGTCAGCCTCAGCGTACTCATGGAAATTCTATATTGTCCTATATTTTTTGCTAACGAAGTTTTACCTAAGTGATGTACGCCATAATAATTTATTTTTGCATCAACGATTCAGTACGTTTATTAAACATGGCCTGCTATTTGACACACGTAAACTGTTGGAACCCTACTACCAATAACTACTAGGTTGCTATAATTGGCAATGTTTAGGGTTTGGCTATAATTTATGAGACACGATAATTTATACACTCTTGATCATCCATACCAAAGCAACGTCATTATTTCTGCAAGACCAGTGAAACATGGTGTTACATTTTATTCAAAGTTAAACATTTCAAAACTAATGACATTTAAGAATTTAAGAATTTCTGAATGAATCAAATCTTGCCACGGATGAGCTCTCAGTACAAGTTTTGTAATACACACCGGAGAAAAACTAGGTTTCAAAAATTCTACTGCAGTTCTAGCTTACACTTCTACAAGCTAGTCAATTTCCAGTGGCCGTGCAGATAATCCTTACATATAGGGACAACACTATATATGCTAGTATGCCCTGCGGTGCTTTCAAACGAATACATAAACTAATGCTTTCTTGATCGCGGCAATTGTTTGCCTAGTGGCTTATCTGCAAAGCATTTGAGTTATCTGCATATTTACTGCATAATTCACATTGGTGCTCCAAGGTTAGGTGAACCGGATAATAGTTTTATCCGGATTATGGTCTCATCTGTTTCTTGAAATAAAAAAGGCTGTTTGTACTAATCAGGCTATAAAGTTTCTATGCTTCAAAAAGGGTGTTTTATTTTCTTCTGCTCTTCGAATTTGACCCGGCAGGTAGACTAATATCACAACTCTTAACCGGAATTGATGTGTTAAGGGTTAGTGACTTTCTTGTCACAACATTTTATATGCATGCGAAGTCATCAAGGTGTACAATCATCTGTTATGAGTATGCGTTCGAAATCAGTGTGGGAGGTTCAATGAGTGCAGTACAGCTCATGTGCACAAATTGGCCGTCAGGTGTGACGAACGAAAATTATTTAACTTGGGTCGCCCAACGAATTACAAGCCTCATTGTATAGCCCAAGTCTTGAATTGATCCTAATTATCTGAGTGCTGTCGGGGGGTTGTGTTTATACTAATGGGTTATGCTCAAAGTTTACAGCAATTCATCTGCTATTACCGAAGCAACGTACACTTGTGTGCATAAGCTTCATTCTTTTGTAACAGCATATTTTTTATAAACGGCGAAACCTTACTTGTTGGTAAAATTGCAAAGAACAAAAAATCATTCTTAATGTAATATTTGACACATCTACACGCCCTACACATCTTATTATGATGGCTAAACAATGTGCAAACAATCCAAATTTTTTGCAATTTTTATTTACTACGCTTATGGGCAAACGTGATGTTTAAGGTTGCCTGAGGATCACACTCAAACAAAAATGATTCATCCTGCCTCAATCTATCCGAGTCCATTTTATCAAGGAATTACGTGCATGAAACTTGTTTCATTTGTGATATGTGAAAAAAATGTAACGGATTTATCTTATGATAAATATTTATGGGGAGGACGTTAACATTTTAGGATAGGTATTTGCGCACAGTCTTTCTCCAATGTTTTGGTGATCTCATGGTTTGCAATAATTGGGGTAATTTTATAAAAAAATACATAGGAATTTCTGCAACCCACCTGATGCCTAAAAGGATAAATTGCAAGATATCCTTTGCGGCCACAGAGTAGCTAAGGTTTGTTGCTCTCAGGTGAGTGTTACCAGTGCACATGCGTTCTTGCGCAATCTACCGGCCAATCATCAGTTTCCTAAACGCTATATAAATAAAGGATTTGATAGGAATTCTGTTGATACACTTACTGAAGGTCGTAAAAAATGCATAGGCTTTGTTTCACATTCTTTGTGATAATTTATTTGATTGCCTTTTGCGGTAAGTTACTGCACATTCTTTGAACGTTGTCGTCATTGAAAACAGAACACTCATGGTTAACGAACTAGGGTTATTTCTATTCCATTTTTTAAACATTGTACACCTCCGTAATTTTTAATCAGCGTTACCCATAATGAGTAGATTTATTCATGAATCAGTCTTGCACATTGCGTTGGAGACTGATCCGAGCAATTATGTGGCAAGATAGGTATTGAACGCTATCAAAATTTATGGTCCAGTTGACTGAGTGGATAAGGTCGTAAATAATCATTTCGACGATCCACATTAAGATATTCAAAGATATTACCCGTCATCGCGTTGATAGAAATTTTACATGTACACCGAGCAACAGAAAGAAATAAGACGAAGCTTTATGGTGTCGAGCAGATTTTTATTACAATGAGTCAGTGAAGGACAACAACACTACTCATCCGCAACATATTCGCACAATCGTACTCGGCAAGTATCTCTCAGAATATTGTAAACCACTGCTGTCCATTTCTCTGAATCATTTCTTGAGTCGTTTTGAGGGTTTAGCGGGATAGCAGTCATTAGATCAGGAGTCCTAGTGTATTGAAAACATTTGTAAAACTAAAGACGGACAAGCAACCATATGGGTTAGAACAAATAAGAATAGGAATTAGTCTATATACCGGTCAGATATCTTGTATCTGTATCAGAATAAACTAGTAAACACTTTTGAGTATGTCGTGTTTTCCATGAAAATTTGCGCTAATCGTACCGGAATTACTTATGCCTATCAATTTGAGCATACGGATATCATAAAAATACCGTGAAAATGGGACTGACTGCTATAGATGGGAAATAACACAAGGACTATTTTTCAGACGTAGATATGGCTTCTGCCAATAACCGTGTTGATAGTTTGCGAATTTTTTGTTTAATTATCATAAAAAGTCGAACACTTACTTGGTTAGTCCTTAGCTAATGAGAAGCAGACATTTTTAAGGTCAGCACGATTTGGCTATTATATGCAGCTGGCATCACCACATTTGGCCTGCAGAAAGTAGTCATCGTAGATCGTTGGTTTAATTGGTTGACCTAATGGTCTTATGGGAGGAAAGTATCAAAACTTCCAAACATTTCTGTTACTGCTTACAAGTTTAAACGTGACGACTGGCCGACGCCTAATTTCGTAATGTTCATGAGGAAGTGCAAGTCTTTTGGTCGTACCATTATTTGAGGATGATTCAAGCTAGCTAGCTAGCTAGCTAGCTAGATAGATAGATAGATAGATAGATAGATAGTAAACTTTGTTGTGTAGCACAGTTAATAATCTTATCTAATCCAACTGAAGTAAACTTGAATGGCAGACGCTTATCACATTTTGCATTAGCAATTGCTGTGAATCGCCCGTTGATCTATTGGATATGTGAGATAAGCACTTTTCTGGAGGCCGGTTGTTTGCAATTTTTGACTCTATACATGTTTATTATATTTTTCTACCTTGAATAAACATTAATAAAGACACAAACACAAAAAGTACTTACATCACATCTTGCCAAACTTAGGTTTTGTCGAAAGTAAAAAGGATGAACCGACAGTATTACCCTGCAAAGGTGAGTTTACTGCAAGTTTGTAGGAATATATTTCCTAGAGTACTGTTGAGTTATTTAAGAAATTCCTTTGAAACGCAAAGCTTATTCATGCCAAGCGTAATTTACCGATGTTTTAACAAAGGTTCCAAACTACTTCTGGGTTTATTTAAACCAAATGGTAGCCGAATATTCATGGTGAAGTGAAGTAACGCAGTTGAAGACAAACATTCCAAATCATTCCACAATGATGAGTACTGTAACGGGCTTATGAAACACTACGAAAGATGAAGTAATTTATTTAGCTCCACAAAATTTGAGGCGACGGATCGTTTAAGTGATTTGGTGCAAGTTATTGTGAGTTATTACTTAGTTTGTTCAAAACAATGGTAAAATACTAACATCGAATGGCAGCGGTAATGCGAATGATGCAGTCTGATATCTAAATATTCGTAGAGTGCGCCGCTGATTCTCACTTAGATTTGATGACACATTTATAATTTTGCACCTCCTTTGTTCCTCTTTCCTCCGCAATGTGTACGACTGCCGCCGGAAAAAGGCCACAGCTGCATTGTCTTTCTAAAACGACGGCTCAATGGTGCATAAAATGCATTTATACTTGTCCTCTTAGATAAATAAAACCGGCACAGAGAGTAGCATCTGAACTTTAATAAGGACGAAATGTTATGTCAGCAAGAATACGGAATAAATATTGATTTTATACACTACACATTGAACATTATAGAGCGCGTATAAATCACGCAGGCTGAGCTAGACAAGGTAGTAGACCATCAGTGTTCATAGCTAATGAGGGAGTGACCTCATTTATTTGACGGCTTCCAGAGACAAACATTAAATCGTACAATCATTCATTGGCGACGAGTCTGCTCCATTCACTACATAAGTGCGAGCAACTCCCAACGTTAGTATCAGTGTCAGTCTAACCAAAGTAAAATTTCTATCTTTTACTCCATAATGTGCTCGGTTTAACTGTTTATTCCTCCTATTTACAGAAAACTGCGACCTGCAACTGAAAATCTGTCTCTGTAAGTCATCAAAGCCTATGAGCAGTCTACTGAAGCAATTCCGGGTAACAAAACGTCTGCAACAACATTTTGTATGTTGGTAAATGCGACCCACACGCCAAATGCACTTGGAAAAATAACACAACATTCCTATTTTTGCATTTTGTTACACGAACGTTTGGCCACCGCAACTGTTAGGACCTGCATAACTAAAATCTGATTAACAACTTCTTTCTTGAATATGAATTCAGTGGGGCAGATCTTTGACTTTATCGATATGTCCTTACTAGCATGTGACTTCGTCGAATACTTCTGTTTTTGGTTCTGTGCAGCCGCACTCTGGCAGTTTATATGACTAATTTCAGTCTGAAAGAACGTGATAATTTTTTTGCTCTAGCCCCTCTAATCCCGTCAATACACATGCCTTGGCTTTAAGCTCAACAGTGCATAATCTCGATCAAGTTAGCTTTCTGAATGACTTTTTAACATTAAAAATGCAACGAGACAACGTGTAATGGCTAAGCTACTCGTTAACTGTGTATGTTTTTCGGTAACCCAGATTTATGATTTTTATTTGTCTGTCTGCTCTTAGTTCCCCAAATGATAATAAATGGACAGTCTTTTTGAAGTTGATAGTCTGGGGCTGTCTGTACGTATAATATCTTAGTACATCCGAGTTCGCGCTTTGATAAAATAGCAAGAAGTTGTGTGCCTCTACTCTTACGGTTTGGTTTACGAGTTGAGTTAGAGTGGTTGATATTTTCTGGTAAATACACAAACACGTTGTGATCTACTGGTTTCTGCTGAATTATGGCAAACAATTTTTGTGGTCATCTTCAGAAAAAGTGCTACTTGCCTTGTTAACAGCGACTGGGCAAGGGCCCGAGGGCAGTTTTATTGCCAGCATAAATGAGATTCTAGAGGATGCCTCATCATCATTGACAGTAACACAAGGAAACAGGTGTTTAAGTGATGCACGACCCTTTCAACGTATATGACTGGAAAAGAAAAGAAGCCACAAGAAATGTGGTATAGAAATAGCCCACCACGAATATGCGAGGTGCCTTCATCCCCAGCACCCGGGCAGACAATGGGCATAGAAACTGATAGCACGAACACCGCTGTCATAGCATTTAGTGTCTCCAGTCAAGCAAAAGAAAGGTTCAGTCGACCCAGTCCTTTCAGCGAAACAGCACTAACAGTACGGAAACGTTTTGCAACATACTTAAGCATGCCTAATTTTGTACGCCTGTAGGTTTGCGCCAATGTGAATTACGCACCGAAAACAGCGGTCTTTCCGGTAGTTGGTAATTCGGCATACATAACACACGACCTAGTCAACTTGGCTTGCAGAGTTGAATGCATTAGTTGAGCGAACTACACACTGCCGCACCACATAACTTTTCTTTTATTATCTTATTGCAAATTCGATAGTTATCACGAAGTTAGACATGGTTCCGAGACACCGGTGTTCAGAGACCCAAAGATGTCCCATATGCTCCAACAGGAGTGGCCATTTTCGGTAGCCATACAAGAAGACAGCCCATGCTGTTGTCTGATGCACTTGTACTAAGACACCCAATGCCGTATTTTTGATAGCACAAGTAGCTAAATTGGCAAAAGCAACTACGGCCCTTCAGATTTGTCCGTTCACTTCATTTGTCACACTTCAGTCAAAGCTTTCGCAACTTGCGAGGTACATATAACGTTCCACAACCTTCAGCTTCAGTTCTTGAATTTCTAGAGGGAGTGTTCAAAGACCATGCGTCCCGCAACCGATGATGAGTCTTCATCTGAAGAATCCGAATTCTCATATTTTTGAGCTATTCAAAATGGTCTACCTGACTGCAGGACGTACTCCATAGAGCTGAGAGTTGTTTCCTCTTACCTAGGCTCGTTTGAGAAATTTATTGTTCGGAATTTTGGACGAGATTTCTCTATATTGTTCGGGCACAGTAAGTGACACTTGTCAAAAAGTTTGGCATGCCACAGGCATATTGTTCACGTTACCGTGCCACAAAGCAGCAGATACAACAGGCAGATGTTCCAATGCACCACAACACAGGTTCAAGTGGATACCGCGGATGCTTCAAACGCATTTCAGTAGGTGGCTGAATGTTTCACTTGCCTTGGCAAGCCTTGGTAACGCCAGTTGACTGCATAGGTTCAGGAAATTGAGAAGCCATCGTTACAGATTACACTTGAGCCTTATTTCAGCTTATTTGGCCAACCGGCCAAAATGGGATAGATGTAAGCCAAACAATCTGCAAGGAAGGCGGAACGGCAGTTCACTCGCAAAATCGTCGTCATAAGAAATAGGTCAAACACTTTAAAAAGTAGATCAGCTGGCCTCCTTCAATCTGGAAGAATCCAACAGCCTCGAAAGAAAAGCTGCTACCAACCCACCGTCGGCAAAGCAAAGACATCGTCAGATTTTGTTCCTCCAACATGACAAGGCCCCCGACCCGGATTGTCTGCACCCGACACTTTTCAAATAAGGTAGTGAAGCCCTGGCAGAAATTATGATGACCATATTGCGGAAGATTTAGCACGAATACATACTACCAGCCAGTCAGCCTGTAATTCCAGTCTTTCGCCTGGTACACATCAAACCTTGGTTGCTCTCTGGCATTATTTTGTGCAAGAAGACTGATTATATTAAGAGGAAGCCTCGTGAAAATGAAGTTGGGTTTCACCACGGCCAAGAATTTCTCACGATATCTTTACTCTGAGATGTCTGTGATCAGCATCACTTTATCAAGCATCCCACGTTAGTCGTTTTCCTTGGCCTGAAGGCTGTTTTTGCATTTATTGGTGCCTGGCCACCGAAGGTGTTTCTTTCAAACTTATGTACTGTAATGGGGCACTGCGCCATAACTCTTGTGGGCGCATACAAAAATAGAATAAGCCTTCGTCTGAGTTCAGCACTTTCAGTGGTGTATGACAAGGCTGCTCCGTCCCCTTTTCTCTTCATGTTTGTTGCAGATGTACTGCTTTGAAGTTCTCTGCCGGCCTATGAACCCTCGGGGATCGAACTGCTTCCTGGACGTTTGCTCACAGAGTTTGCGGACAATAGTGTTGTTTTCAGTTTAGATCCTAAAAACACGCTGCAGGGTTTGGTATATCCTTCGCGCCTACGAAATGTAAAGTGCGCTACAATACTTGGTGGAATAAGACCCAATCCTCATGCTTGCAGACTAGCCAATCAACATGGTGTGTGAGGTTTTTTAATCTGAGTGATTTTGTGAGACCCGGTGAGCTGGCTGGAAACAAAAGTGCTTCTCGTATCGGAACGACCCGGGCAGCTTTGCCAACCGTCGATACCTATGGCTCCAGCTTGTGGACAGTTTGTCTTCACTTTTTGTCAGCACCGTTCTCCTTGGAACATTTTCTCAATGTTAACGTTCGAGGATAACTGTGAGATATTTTTGCTCTTCCTGATTTTTTAGACCGAGCGAAAAAACTCCGTATTCCGATACTAGTCTACCTATACAGAAGAGTTCGGTAGGAAACCTGTTAACCCCTGCAAACTTTCCGGGCTGTGGTTTAACTTCTTTACATTGAGATTCAGCAAACGTATATGGCCCGCACTGATGGCTCAAGTGCGGTAATTTTTTCTTGACCATCTGGGTGTTAATCTGCTTGACCGCCTTGACAAATAAGTTGCAAAGGTTTACCACAACTTGGTATGAGAATTCCAGCAGTACCAACTTGCGTTAACACGGTGATTTAGATCATACCGCCTAATGTGGCCGGCTCGTTAAGGGAGATCTTTAAAACAATATTATTCGTTCATTTGCCCTTGATGATGCGCTGTGGTCCGAATTTACTATATTTGATTGATTCATAGATTTTTCAGTAGACATGGGTGCTATTTCGGTTGGTAAATTCACAACTTGTGTTGGTTTGTTTTTTGGACTCTGGCGCATGGACGAAAAGTGCTTGATAATACCTCTGTACTACACGGACCATAGTAGAGTGAGATCCACTGCAATTTGCTTAAGCTAGTCTTGAGCAAGTGTTTTAAATCAAACGGAATGTAAGACGAAGACAAGGGATATCAGTTTCAGGATACATCACAGAAATCGCATTGCAAAACTGAAACTAAACCAAGTGATATAGATCCGAAAATATGGGTTAGCCACTTGGACAAAGATTTCCTCGTCAACAGCGGATATGCCGCCCATTAAACAAAATTTTTACTACACAAATCACAACTGCATAAACCGTCGTTATTCGGCATTCTGATTGCCTAAATGAAGTCAGAAGTAGTGAAATGCCTAAAAGTAAAAATCTTGGCTGCCCTCCAAGCCCTCAAACTGTCAAACGAAGCTGCATTCGGACGCTTTTAAAACAGATCTTGGTGCATTTCAACACCAGGTAGTCTACGATTGAAGAATGAAAATGCTTATACAAGGTCTGTCAAGGGAGAAAGTACTCAAGAAACCTCAGTTGAATGTCACTGGTAAATTCCGAGGGATTTGCGATTGTTTGCCGGGCCATAAATTACGCTGGGTCTTCAAATGAAGGCTGAAATTTTTCCCGCGTGGTTTATTTTTGCTTGATAATTTTGGTTCGAGTGGTTGTTGGATAATTCTGACAATCACTTGACCACCAGTGTATGGTGACACGGATATCTCTTATTATCTCTTATTAAACTTCGACAACTTGGAAAATCTGTTTATAGAATTTGCGGAAACTCTAGAGCAGATATGTGGTCAGACTGAGAACTCTTCGGTCCATTCTTTTCAGTGGAACGAATAATAATCTAAAAGCATTTATTTCTGAGCAGCACATCTTGGTATTACCAACTTAGACTTGGCTATTGGTCGTTGATGGAGAGATATTGAGGCTTTTGAACGTCGAATATTTAGATTTTCGAATAGTAATAAAAGCGGGACGATCAAGCTTTAAAAGCCCTTTATGGCTAAAGTTCCTAGATAATTCAGCACTGAATTCACCGTATTAATACACAGTATTTATTTGTGAATTAATTTACAATAATTGTCACTTTCTCCTCTCTCGTGTTTATTGCAGCCACCTGTGCAATAAATCTCCTCTGTTTTAGTAAGTTAATCACATGCTCTTGAGCTCGTTTTTAACCATAAATTGCTAAAAGAAATTAAATCCAAGATAAAAAACTCCCTCATTGGGCTCTTATAGTTTTGCGATACCGTACATCAAGGTGCCTGCTGAATCGCACATAGAATGTAGACCCACAAGTCTTTTTGATCTTGCAATCACATGCTTCAAAATCAATAGACACGCATTGGTGTCTGAACTTCAGCAGTTCATGTATTCCCAATTCGTGAGGAAAAACGTATTCTTGAAAAACTCTTGTATTCATTGGTGGATTATGACCTTTCGGGAAAATCAAGGCAAAATTAGCGTACTTGAGTATATAGTCATACATGTAGTGTTCTTATGAGTCATTCGGTGAGATTAGTTGGTCGCATTTTCACATGTGTTTTAACCTTCTCTGCTTGCACTACACCCATGATTAGTTTAAAAAAAGTTCCATCTTTTCCGTTAGCACAAACTAAAACAACATACTGTGCGTGGACTAAATGGTGGTGGTGTGCTTGAAATATCTGAAGTCAGATAATCACACCAAGCTCATTGTAGCAGCACCTACTAAAACCCGGTCGAGCGATTGCGAGTGTTCTCCAACAGCAGCACATCAGATGCGTTAGGTGTCACATTGCAACATTCTAAGCCGATCCACCACTCACCTAATCTGACTTAGGTAAGGTGGCTACGCTCTATATGCCCTCTATTATGAATTTAAATTTGGAGACCCCAATATTGATTGCTTCGTCTTGCATTCGTTATTTACATGGCACCCAGTGTGGTTGATGTTGCCAATGTTACCGAACTACCTCCCATTGCTGTTGA
>SJOL01013228.1:319360-337398 GCA_004794785.1 Opisthorchis felineus | reverse complement strand
TAATTCAGCACTGAATTCACCGTATTAATACACAGTATTTATTTGTGAATTAATTTACAATAATTGTCACTTTCTCCTCTCTCGTGTTTATTGCAGCCACCTGTGCAATAAATCTCCTCTGTTTTAGTAAGTTAATCACATGCTCCTGAGCTCGTTTTTAACCATAAATTGCTAAAAGAAATTAAATCCAAGATAAAAAACTCCCTCATTGGGCTCTTATAGTTTTGCGATACCGTACATCAAGGTGCCTGCTGAATCGCACATAGAATGTAGACCCACAAGTCCTTTTGATCTTGCAATCACATGCTTCAAAATCAATAGACACACATTGGTGTCTGAACTTCAGCAGTTCATGTATTCCCAATTCGTGAGGAAAAACGTATTCTTGAAAAACTCTTGAATTCATTGGTGGATTATGACCTTTCGGGAAAATCAAGGCAAAATTAGCGTACTTGAGTATATAGTCATACATGTAGTGTTCTTATGAGTCATTCGGTGAGATTAGTTGGTCGCATTTTCACATGTGTTTTAACCTTCTCTGCTTGCACTACACCCATGATTAGTTTAAAAAAAGTTCCATCTTTTCCGTTAGCACAAACTAAAACAACATACTGTGCGTGGACTAAATGGTGGTGGTGTGCTTGAAATATCTGAAGTCAGATAATCACACCAAGCTCATTGTAGCAGCACCTACTAAAACCCGGTCGAGCGATTGCGAGTGTTCTCCAACAGCAGCACATCAGATGCGTTAGGTGTCACATTGCAACATTCTAAGCCGATCCACCACTCACCTAATCTGACTTAGGTAAGGTGGCTACGCTCTATATGCCCTCTATTATGAATTTGAATTTGGAGACCCCAATATTGATTGCTTCGTCTTGCATTCGCTATTTACATGGCACCTAGTGTGGTTGATGTTGCCAATGTTACCGAACTACCTCCCATTGCTGTTGAAGACTAGTATTCCTGAACTCGCTCAACAAGTTTCAGTGCAATGCACCTAATGCACTTTGTAGGCTTGAGTAACATTTTGTGTGCCAACTCTAACAATAATTAGAACAGCATGCCCCATTTGACTCAAAGCGGTATAGCTCGTCAGTGATCACGAGCTCGATATAGATAAACTTTGGTTACCTTAAAGACAAACGAAGCAATCATTAGACAATTCTTTGGCATGCACAGCCCCTTTATGTGCGATATGAACCGACATTAACATCACGCTCAGAGGGCGGAGCTTCCTTGAGCAATAAGTTCAAATTGAGATTTCGTAACCCACTTGAAATTCAAGAAACTAAAAATCGGAGTCACCTTACTTTTCAGTACAACTTACTCGATATCGAGGCGAAAACTAGTGCCCGAAAGTCTAGAAGATTGGAATCACACTGTTAGAGATTTTTGTATTGCGTAGAGACCAACCTTGAAGAAAATTGTCTCTCTCATAATCGCCCAACTTGGAAACATTTGAGTTAAAAAATACCAGCGCGCCGGTAAATCCTACTAAACCAAGACCATATCTGGCATTCAGTCATGTTGTCAACAGTCAAAAAATGTTGAACCGGGATACTGGCTATCTGCATGCAAACAACATATTTTATTCTTGAAATCACACTTCAAGCGTCTCCCCCTAAAATTCTTGCGGCCACCAAGTTTGAAGGGCTAAGACTAAGTCTCAACCCCCTAGCACAATGTCTTGGATGCCCGTTTGCAAAACACCTAGCCAAAATTGAAGTATCACCGGCACCATGTAAGATTATGGTACTTGCGTCATCTGAGTGACATGAATATTCAAATTATGCCTTGGTATTTAGTTGGGGCAAAAGTAAGATCTCAGAAAAGATGACATTTGCCCTTCCAAAAGTATTTGGTGGAAAGCATAATATCCTTGACTTATTGGTATCCAGCTTTAAATTTCTTGGAGGAAATACTTCACTAGACTAGACGCTGGCCAGTCAAAATGTTTTATTTTGATGATACAGCTCTCTTTTAGTGATAACGTTCGTCAGGTATATCTTCTCGATCTGGCGTGGTAAAGCATAATCCTCTTGAAACTAAACATTGGTAGCTGTGAAATCTTCTACTTACTATGAAGTTACTAGTGGCCGTCAGTACTTCCATCTTGGTTAGTTACTAAGAACAGTACGCGCAGGTGAACTTATTTGTACAGAGGAAAAGATCCAAAAATTGTGGTGGCGTGTTGGCTTATAAAGTGACCAACTTGGCGTCACGTTTAGCATAAAAAACGTGCAAAAAGCTGACTTGTATGTGGCTCGAAACCGTTTTGTCCAATCTTTTTTATTTAGCCCGGTCGGTTAACAAGGTGTACAATGCGTCTCAATGGTCCGGAAATCAGCGCAAATATTTCCAGACTGTCCCGCAAAAGTCGTTTTAGTTGATTTAGATAGGAAAACCGTCGAATTCCGTAAATCTGAATGTTTTCGTAGGGAATAATGTGTACTCTTACATCACGAAAACAATTTCTCCATGCATCACCTTAATTACCAGTTTTCTTCTTAAAGAACATCATAAGAAAAATTATTCGCCCGTAGGAGCTCCTGTCTCGTGTTTTCTACCCTGCTAGGGTATTAGCATTTTGCCGCGAGCATTAAAACATGGCTTTCTGCTACTGGCCACAGGACGTGAAAAATGTAACAAACCAAGGCGCACCATCGTTACCAGTGAACCATGCTATGTGTGTAACTTCACTGTAAGTACCCGATAGTTCAATGCCAGATGAAACCCAGTCAGTTTTGAGCTCAACCCTGCTAGAAGCCGTCTTGTGTGTATCTGGTTGTTACTACGTCGGATTTACTTGAAGACCTGTACAGGTTTGTCGACCGCGTTCTATGTCTTGTCCGCACAGGTTCGCTAAGCCTGCCCGCAGCTATCACACGACGACACTGGCTACTGCTCGATCTGTTTTTAGGCGGAACTTAACAAAACTGACCTGATGCAGTTATCGGGCCTCATTTAGGAGGCCGTGAGATCTCGCACGCATCACCGCGTTCTAGTTCACACATTGGAAGCATCTTCCATCAGAATGTTTATTTGTGCTCAGGTTGTGTACTGATGCGCACTGGAAGACGTATTTTTTAAGAAGCAGACGATAGGTTTTAGGAGAAACCGTGACCAAGAGATTGTTGCTTCAAAATTATCATCGGCAGATAAGGCTATAATAAGTCAACATTCTTCACAATTTTCAACGTATTACGCGGTCTAATAATACTCTTGGACTTGAAATGATCTCTAATATGATTGCAATCTTGTGCATTAGTTTGAGTTACTATAAGCGCCATTTAACATACGATATATTGTTTGCAAAAAATAAGCAACCTAAAATGATAACGCAGTGTTTTAGGATCAAGCAGGTATTTTGGTATTTTGGTCAAAATATAAGGAATATAGCACACCTTGTACGGAAGACCTAAAGGTGTGAATAGTGCAAATTTCCTGATAGATAATGCTTATGTTGTGAAAAATTCCACAACAGCACACACAAAACCTTACATTCAGCAGAGGCTTGCGCAACTGCGACTTATGTAAATAACTACGTGTTCAGGTTGCCATTTCATTCAGGAAGAAATTGACTTTTGACTGCTTGGTAGACCATACAAACATTCATGAACGTTCATGTTTTTTTACAATGCAAAATATTATTGGAATAAACCGCAGACCATTTGAACTCAACTAGGTTGCTTCCACAATACTTCATCCCACATATCTTTTGAGAGGACTAACCTTACAGCTTGTCGGTTTAAAGTAGGTGTACTGGTCATACGTTTTCTGATTTATAAGTGGAAGAGGAAAACATATTCATCCCACTTTGTTATTCAGTAGTAACCAGTTTGTAAAAACGCAAAACGATGGTCAATGACGTTTTCTTGTTTTAAATTATGTTATTTCTAGTTGAATGTCCAATCCAAATGTGGGTGTGCAAAGGTCGGTCCCACATTTATTTCCCATAGTGTGAAGCAGAGTTAAGATGAAATAATTAAAAATCCTGCTGTTTTAACCTGCCAATCAAAAATATTCCTATCAACATTTTTGAGAACGAGTTCCAGTGTTCACAAAGGAAACCCATTACAAGGTTGCTGAAAACTCTTCGACAGCTCACTACTTGTTTCGCTTTTTTTATGGCTGGGTCATTAGGTAGGCCCAGTTTCCGAGTTTCCGGCAACCTGATTTTTTACTTGAAGCCAAATTGCCTGAAATTAGTGAAAACACATTTGCCTACCGATTTGGTTTTGACGCGAGACTCAATTGAATCTCTCGTTTACGCTTTTTACCAGCTGTTTTACCAAGCGTAGTTTATGCGTGCATGGTTTATAAACAATGCATATCTCTCACAAGTATATATTGTCTATCACGGTTTTACTTTAATTCGAAAGGTCAATGCTGAGTGACCAAACGTAAGAATATTTGCATCCCAAATATTTTGTTTGGTATTAAGCTAGATGCTTTCATGTGATGCAGAAAGTCAAAGCCGGAGGCTTACAGTAATTGTTGCGAAAATTCAGTTTTTTATGCTTTGTACCGATCTTACACTTCGCTACTTGACTTCAGATAACTGTTGCTCCAGAGTTATCATAAAATTGTAGCCACGAATAACCTACAAGTAAATCACCAGATCAACTTTGTCACGACGGCAAAAGCGAAGATATGTATTTATATGTATTTAATTTTTTTTCCAAAAATACAGAGGTTGCAACTTCCTGGGTTTTAACCAACGTTTGGAATTTTCATCGGTTTGGAAATTATCGGAGTACCAATAAATGCAGTATTTTGTTATTTACATGACCTTGCTTTTGTAGCATAGCACAAAACACAAGGGATATTCGGGTTGCGAAAGCACTGAGGATGTTTATCAGTAAAGCTAACTTGAGCTTGAAGTTTTAAGGTTTACTCTAAAGATGGACACTAGTGTACATTGCAAGAACAAGCCGCCATAGCTGAAAACATGCGTTCAGCATCTGAAGTCACCAGTATGAAAATGTTTTGGGCTAAAGTGTCGCTATTTCACTTCCGGGATCTCTCCGAAGTGCATACATTGTTGCAAACCATTCCATTCATTTGAACTACAAGGCCTCAAATAGGATAATTTACGTCCGTCTCTTCACTTGCACTTGCGGACAGTTTGGTTGTAAACCTAAGGATGACAAATTAAATCTGGCACTCACGTTGGTGTGTTCAGTTTTCGTTGACTGAACAGCTAGACCAAAGAAGTTACTAAGAATTTTAAACGAAGCTAAGACGGGAGGAATGAATTCCATTTAATTTACTTCATTTCAAAACCACTATTACTGAACACCGTAATATGTCAGTATTGTTGTTTCAGGAAAAATCTTCGACTGTTCGTTAACGAGGAAATTGTCAAATAAATGACGATAGGATGGAATTATTCCTTTGTTTTCCAAAACACATAGTACACGGTCAGCGGGACTGTCCTATGGGTAGATTGCAAACGTACCACTGATAACTGAACACGGATTTTTTTCTACTAGAGAAAGCCAGATGGCAAAGAGTTTGCATATGGCGTAGTGTTGAAAGTTACAGTGATCGTGCACCGTAAATCTTAATAGGACAGATGAAAACTCACCATCCCAAATTAACTGGGTTGACGCATTCATTGACGGTTTTTTTATTATTATAACGGTTGTATCACAGTAAACAGTAGGAACAAGATGTGAAACGGAAGATTTGTTTTCATTTCGTTTCTATCATGCGCATTCGGAGAAATAAAAAACCACCAAAATACACCAGTGAAAATTCACCACACAAACACAATTTGTGAGAGGTTAGGTAAAATAGGGCAAACCTTTCACTGAAATGGATTTATATAAAGGCACATGCCAGTCCTGAAAGAAGATGTTCTGCTTTGATTCCATAGATGGACAGTGGCCAGAAGTAAAGCGAGTTCGACCAACATAACCAAAAGTCTTTACTGACCCCTTTGCAATGAAGTCCCACTAAGCAATCCACCAAAAACAAAGTTGGGTTTAGATAAACATCATATTACTTACTTGGATCCAAGAAACTGTACACCGCGCAGAAGATACATGACTTGCAAGACAGTTACGACTAGCTGGTAATAGGAAACACATTGGACGCGAAAAAAATGAGTTATCAACATTATGTAAAAACCCGTAAGGTTTAAAACTGACATAAAAAGTCCCGTTTTGCCATCGTCGGTCAAGGAACATTTTGCTGAAAATTACAGCCTGAGAGAGTTATGCACGAATCCAAAATATTCATTTACGTATTACACTCACTTACTATTTCACCACCCAAACCATTATTTATTGTGACGTCGTCAATATCCGGTGATTTCAATGACTGATATCAATTCTATCTTGCTTATTCATCACAAAGTAGCTAATCGGTAGGCGGAAGCCCGATTAATGTTTCTTTCCAACAAGTCAATCACAACTACTAAGTTTGCTTTCTTGCGAAACTCATCACTTAGTTCATTTAATCATGCCAAATTCAGATATCGTCATAAAATGCTCTCAGCTTTGGGAGTTTTTGCTACCTCGCGCTGCTAGCCACATCTAAACTAGCTGATCACGAACAGATATTTAATAATACTGAATCTCACAAACAAAGTTGGGTAATTTTTTTTCAAACATCAGTAGCACCAATCCAGCTATATGTTGATTTGGTTCGAGGCAGTTACGAAACGCGATTTCGTGCAATATTGTTGTTCAGCATTGTAATTTGGGCTGTCCAAATCAGTCTAAACCCACCAAATTCCAACGCCTTGGTAACTTCATGATTCTTCAAATTGCGAGAGCGAAGAACCCGGCTATGCAGATTTCGGTTTAGCGGCCATGATGTCCAGTCGCCTGTTAACCAAATAGATTCTACTTTGTGATTTCCTCCCATCCAGGGCGGACGGATAACCAGTTAAACGATTTACTAATCATTACGATTTTCGTGCCTCGGCGAGGTATACATTAAGCTGGCGGCGAATTCTACGGCATCATTTTAGGTTTAAGGTTGTTCCAGATGCTATTAAATAAGTCAGATATCATTGTATTTGATAATACTTAACCACAGTTCAGATGTTTCTAGAGTAAACTATGCAATTTTCACTTCATTTCATTTCATTTTCAAAGGTCGTAAGATATTTCAAATTTCTGTTTTCAAACAAAGGGTTAATGAACGTAAAGTTTAAAGGGATAAAATAAGAGCATCGATGCTGTACATTAGTAAAACGTTTGTAACCATCCAAAGAATGCTGATTAATAGTTAATGCACTGGTAAACGATAAAGCGTTATATCTTTTTATCTAAATTCGTTCTGCAGATCCGCCCGAGTAATCTGATTAGGACTCCCAACTGCCGTCCAAAACGATTAGAAATATAGTTGGGATAGCTGTCCACATCTGGCACCACAAAGAGCTAACTGCTGCCTGTTTCTGTCTTTTACGGACGTGTTGTTCACATCATGATGATTGGGAGTATCGAAAAATATGCGCCTAACCCTAACCCATAAGCTCTCAACAAGGATGAGCCAGCGTCAGTTTTTGGAACATCAAATATGCTCACCGATTTTCGGGCTCACTGGTTAATTTCAAATACAAGTTGCGCTAAGCTGCATGTGATTCCGTCTAAACTTGCTCTTGCCAGTGTGTTTGGTTATAGAATTCATGCATTTTAACACATCTAAACAATTTTGGTGAGAAGTTTTGTTGCCCCTCTCCGAGAACATGTAAGTCGTCAAAGACATAGGTTGTGCTTTATAATCCGGACTGGTTTGAGGCATATTAAATCATACGCCATATATCTTCCAACATAGTGTGTACTCAGTGTTGAGTAACTTAATTCCGTCTCACATTCAGCGTTACAAATATGGCTCAAAAAATATAGCGGAAAATGATTCTGAAAATTGTAAAACTGAGCTTGGCAGCTCGGTTGTCTGGAAACCTTCATTTGTTTCTGAACGGAAATTGTGCACCCAGAGTTCATTTTGCTACGTGTCAAAAACGTGCTATTCTCATGATTAGCATGAGTCTCGACATATTGGTCTTCCGAGCTTGTGACTGTTTTGCATATAAAACCACATTTTCCGATACTCAAGGTACACTGAACCACTTTGCCAAGTGCACTGAAGTTTCAGTTCACTAGTACACATAAGACAATAAAATTCTCGCTTAACTTGGATTTTTCTTTACAAGTAGTATGTCGGCGGTGAATTATTCACAAATATTGCTAAGAAATCCGCGACAACTTGGACCAGTAGTTTAAATTTTTCGGTTACCTTGGAAAGATAATTCAGTATGTCTCTTGAGGAAATTTCGCACACGGAATCATATTTGCGGGCGATATCTAGTTGCCGGTTATTAAACGCTAACCTTTTCTATTTTGCAACTGAGTGTGAATCCTTGGTCGCAGATCATACATCCCGAATACAAAACAAAGTTACGTCTACCGTTGTCTCACGGGTGATGAAACATCACTGTTCCAAGTATCTTGTGGTCTTACGTATGAGTGCAAACAGTGCAGAATTATCCCTAGCAAATTGGAACTCCAATTTGGTCACTGCAAACAGATGATACTCCCCGACTTGTGGCAACCATTATACAAATCCACGGCGAAGCCTGAATAGCACGTCAATAATCATTCAACTGTCTATGGCCTGTGTATGCATGTCTGTGCGGTACATTCAGCAGTGCGGCGATGATAAATTCTGGCGATTGTTTTGTCACAAAAATCTGGCTGCATGATCACCAATGTTAACTTTCAAATGTGTTTTTGAAACAACCATGAGATACGGTTTGCTGAAATAGGGACGCCAAACGTTCTACCGTTGAAGGGCCAGGGTGCATGGCTTGTCAGTTAAAAAGATCGTAAATTGATGCTAGGTTAGTGATACAGCAAAAGGGATTATCTGTACAGGTTGAGACAAATGGGCAATCGGTTAGCAGTGTGAAGAGATTTGGCTTATGCAAACAGGTTGCTTTGCATGTGGTTGCATCTGCATGCATCTGCATGACAAGTGCCTATGCAGTTCCGGTTGGCCCTGTTGGGTATCTCTACTGATTACCTGATTTGCCTATGAAACATGAAACCGATTCTAAACTTGACCGGGAACATGTGGAGTTTTGGCGCCGCGTCCAGAACAGGATGCATTTTGATGCTGAATGCAACTATAATAAATAATTATTCTTGTCAGTTGCGTTTGGTACTTTCTGCTGAACCTGGTTGCTCATCCCAGGATACTCCATCCAAATGTTTCCCTAATCAGTCCCCTAAGTTCAGTGAACTTATTAATGATAATGCGAAGAAAATGAAATTTTTACTTCATCAAGATTCCACAGCCAATTTTGGTAGTCTTGTATAACAGCCAGTCTCGGCTAAAGTGTAAAAACCGCGGTTGCGAGAACACAGTTTTTATGAGTGGAATATTTGGGACAGCAGCTCGACAACGGACAAGGATAAACATGATCTTCATTGTAAACTTCCGCGTTTAGTTAGTCTAAGTCAACATGTCTCAATCTCATGAGTGATCATCATCTCTCATAACGCGGACTGATGGTTATCCAATTGTTATTTAGCCCGGATTTCACCGCTGTTAATTTCGTGGCTCGTGCTTCAGTTGCAGAATTAGCACAAGTGGCTACACGAACGGGTTTTGCAAATAACTAGTCATCCAGAACCCATGTAATCGTCCACCAGTATACAAATCTTTATTTTATAAACTGTGAGTGAATATTTACTATCATTGTGTTCACTTCCCAAAGCAGCAACCATGCGCCTATTTCGTGAATGTCGAAACAGGCGACCAGCTGGCTCGACCGTAGACCCCAAACACTCGTACCTAATCTGCGTCACAGATGAACACGCCGCTTCTACTTAAAAGCTTATTCCGACCGGCTATTAGCAACATCTTTGTAAAGGATCTACCACCGCCTAACTAGGTGACTCAGTAGAGTTACTCTGACTCAATAAGGGAGATTTCTATGTTTGAACAACTGCGTATGATGCATTCTTGTGAGGATCTCATAGGCCTTTCTTTTGGGTCCATCGTTAAGCAATTGATTCCAAATCACTTTATGTCCATTACGTTTTGAAGGCAACATCGTTTGTGAACGGGTTGAATCTTTTTACTCGATCATCATAAGGGATGACTTAAAGCCAATTGTTCATCTAGCTGCGTGCCGTCATGATTACCCAAGTTGCATTATGTGTGATGTGATGTGCATGTCTGGCTCATTGGATAAATATGTTACAATATTTGTTAACAGGCACTTCAGTGCTTGATTTATGGAATACCATAAAAGACCTCATGCACGTTTTCCAAGCTTTCTGTGGCTCTCCTCACTGCACAATAAGAGGCAAACAGAATGCCGTATAGTGTGGAAAACGAATGCAACCAGCACTCGTAAGAGCAAACCTTTCAGCTGACTACTAGGCCTATCAAGTTTAAGACGGATGAAAATGACTTTGAAACATTCTGCATGTTTATTTTCGTGGACAACGAAAGTGCCCTCTCATTCGGATATTTCCGACAGAAAGGTTTGAATCTTCCACAATAATTCAGATAGGATTGTGCGTTTTGCACTAGAACGGGTAATTTAACCACGGGTAGAAACAATTCAGTTGTCCCTCAGCTGTGTCTGACTAAGTGGCCATGCGGAGACATCAATACTCTAATAATGCCGACGACTGACATTTTCTCGGCTGAGCAGCCCGATTTGCATGCTAAAGCAGTATATGTTTTCGATTTAGGGTGACATAGTTGAACCCATAACTTTATTGTACGGCTTTTTGATTCACGCCGTCTATTTTCACAGTAGATTGTGTCGCGGTCGCATCCTACTAATTCGCTGGCCATGTAAAACCCGCATTTTGCATCTGTAAACGCCACTTTGAGAAAGTAGATAGGGATATTAGTTATTATTGTTATTATTATTATTATTATTGTTTGTGAGCGTGCCTAAAATCATGAAAAGTTTCAGCCGACGTCGTGAATGAGTTGGTTTTTGCTGAACAGTCTGCATTGGAACGCTCATCAGAAATCATATTCTAACAAGCGGTTTGTTTGTGTATTACCATGCTCTGAATGTTTGGGCCACAAGTTCAGGTTATTACTTCAAGGTTAACTGAAATATCAAATCAACATTCTTCAGGATAAAACAGATGGGTGCGGTGCATCCGATCGAGCGGGTGATGAGTGTGATGATTAGGACCGTTATTTTTCTTATTGGATGACTTCAGCAAACTCTCTTTGCGGAACAAAGCATTGTAGGCTGGATATCCGTCTTGAGCTTCCTGCTTGTAATTTCGTGTTATTCGAACGCCTGCTCTTTCCTCCGCCAAACGTTGTTGGACTATATAGACAGTTTATGAAATTCATCAGTATTCTACTGTTGCTTAAAGCGCAAAAGTTCGTTGTGGACGAGTCCTTAGTAGATCGTCGACAGTATGAAATTCTGTTTAAACTTTGTTGGGTTGGGGGTTTTGATTACCCGACAGATCTCGTCAGAAAGTTTCCTGGCGCAAGGTCTGTACAGATTTAAAAAAGTGGCCACCCCTGTGACTGACTAACTGGCATCTATTTTCTCGACTGATCAGTGGCCATCTCACGCTTCCCTCTCCAGAGACATATCAGTTAAATGGAATATGTCAAGAATGAGCCCATTAATTTACAACGCAAGGTTAACCCGAAGCCGTTGCTGATTTTACTGGGAGTATATGGATCCCGGCGATCTTAGAGGTAATCCTGAGGCCAGCAGACACCAAAAATGCCTCAGAATATTTTGTCTTCTCGGATGTTAGTGACTTCAGATGTAGGAATAAGAAACATTTTTGAGAATTTGGAACAACTAATGAATATGGTTCTGTAGCTTCTGAAGAACGTGTTGAATCATAATTCATTATCTAGCTGTTACACTACTGACTTATCCGCACCTTACTTCCGTAAGATGTACTTTGTTACTCTTACTGTTTGTTTTGGACGTAAGGAAACTCGGCGTAAAAACAACCGGCTCCATCTTGGCTAAAACGTTTTACTTGGCGTCTTGAAAATGACACTTCATGAGTGGTTACACCAGGGGAACAGGTCTTTTGATGAACCCCGCTTTTTGAACAGAAAAGCCAAACAGCGCACATGAAGTTAGTAGGTCACCGATTTTCATCCAAGTACCAAGGATAACCGTTATTGGGGTCGATCCTAAGTTAATTTTGACCATTGTAGCAGAGAGCGATATCAAATTGACCTAGACTCAGATATCCGAGGAAGGTGCATTTTATCCCGTGCTCCAAAGCGCACTATAATCTGGAGGGAAATTCCTCATCAGAGGCAACAAGTATCAACTTGCTGTTTTAGACTGTTGTGTGGTAATTGTTGAAAGTTGGTGGGCGTGAAATGTACGGCCGATGTAGCGGCCCTCCGTTACTGTGGGGAAAATGTATCGAACTCCATTAACAGGTAGATCAAATGCGACCGTTCTCGTAGATTGCTACGAGATATCAATTACAGGATGCTGGAAACCAGACTGCGTTTTGTATTCAGGGAGACTCCACATAGTTCACCCGCAATACCCCAAGGTTTTGTCGAATAAAGTGACTTTCATCCAAAATGTTTACCGTAAAGTTGCCTCACTGTATGAGGCGTTTCAAACAAGCGCACAACTGCCTACCGAGTTTGGACTCAAAATTCAGAACAATTGTTTCAATCACCTTTTTTCTAAACGAACGCCTGCACAATTCTGTCAGATTTGGAAAAGTCATCCTCCTCTTAGAAACTGAGTGAACGGGTTTGAGAAAAATTATAGCAATTCGACACTTTTGGGCTCACATGGTTCTGCATTCTGTCACCAGATTCAAAACCACTGCCTAAGAACTCACGTCTTCTGCTATAAGCGTCTTGTGAAATCGCATTGTCCCTTAGCTACATTAAGCGCTTTATTCCTTTAAACTGACTGAAGAACTGGTGTTTTTATGTCTATTTATTGGTCTCTGTAATCACTGAATAATGAGGCTGATGAAAGTAGCACAAGTGGAGAAAATCACATAATAGGAGCTGTAGCTCCCTCTGATAGCTGCGTTCTTTAAACGTTTCGAGTGTTTCAGGTTTATACCCACAAGTTCCTGTTTCGTGTGGACCGGTTAAATTTAAGAATGATGTGGTGTAAGATGTTTTCAACGCACAGACTTGCAGTGAAATAACAAAAATAGTTTGTTACTGACTTCACAGTTTGCGCACACGGTTCAAGCCTACATACCAAATGAACCAAAGCATACTTTGACCCAAGTCAAACAGAACGTCAAATGTGATAGTACAATTTGTAATTCATTTAAAATGGGCGATAGTTTTCAAATTTGTTGTATTAAAGAGCGAAAAAATTTGGTCCTTCTCCCTCATATCAGATTACCTAGCTGTGCGGTAGTTAATAACTATTAGTTGCGTTTCTTTAACTGTCGAGTATTAGGGTACCACGGATTTTGCTCTTCGTATAATCTGCTATCCTAAGTTTATAGGTGTCATTGTTGACAGTATTTCGAATATACACGGAATAAAAAATACTATATGCTAAAACACATGATGGGTTTTTGTATCCACTTACTAGGCGATGTGGTTCATATTTACTCCGCTGTTGTTGAGTATTAGTGGGCAGCCCTGCATCCCGTAGTAGATAACCCTCAGTTAAATCTCTTTGATAAATAAGTGACCAAAGTACTATGTAGCGATCAACAAAGTGAGGAGTCGAAAACCCTCAAAAGTTGGAGGAACAGCGACCATGAGTTCGGGAGTTGCGAACGTCAAGTTGCAACTCGCGTTTGTCCATATGAAATTGTTACTGCATGTTGTCTCCAAATTAGTTCTAAGGCATTGCAATGACTACCACCTCTCAGAATTAGTTAGAATAGACTGTGTAGGATGAGCGTGAACTATGTGCTGGTTAATACTAACTTATATCCTAACAAACGCCGACATATCAAAGAAGCAGACAGCCAAAATATAAGCCTCCATAAATTAGTCTTAACAGAAGCCGGCTTCCACTTTGGTACGAAACAACTGGTGGAGCGGTTCCTATCAGAGACTAAACACGAGGTCATCTGGTTGTTCGCGAGCTGAGCCACTTGGTTGAACTCAGGCCTTAAATGGTGGCAGTCACCAAACTTTTTCCTCTGGAAATAGAATTTGGTCGATCATATTGCTTTTATGGCTTTTATCACCTTTGCAATAATTTTAGTTTCTTGTAAGTTGTGCTTATTATGTTGCAATCAAAAGAATGTGCAAACTAAAAGGTTGGGATTTTGTTACTTTATATCTCTCTGCATCTGATTACCAGCCGCTTAAAACAAGCACGAAAGGTCAACCTTTTGGAACGCAGCTGTGAGTGTCTCATCAGTGCAGCATCTGAAATTCGGATAAACAGCCTACTTCACCAATAAGCCTGATTGCGTTTCTGATCTATTCTTATTAGGTAACCATAACTCCTCTAGTTTTACAGCGGATTACATTTTCACCTTACTACGATTCATCAATCTGCGTAAAAGCAGCTCAGAGTTGGAGACATTTGTTCCTTCTTTTGTTTTCCATGCTGCAGGCGAAACTAGTTAGACAGGTTGTTGTAAACTATGGGGTTCTTTTGTTAGTCGTTGCCATCTTGCGTATATTTTACGCTCGTTTTTTTTGAAGATGTAGAAATTACTCTTTGAATTCTCCCCGGGAAGGTGACGTTCAATGAGGCTGCTAATTACGTCCTTTTTTAAATCAGTTTCGCCAGTCACGACACTGTGAAAATAATGTGTCGATATGTTGTCACACGAGAAACAAATTGCTTTTGAGAATCTTTCAACATTCGTTCGTCCTCTTGGATTGCGTTCTTTTCTACAAAACCGATGTTTGCTAACCAAACATTTACTCAGAATAGTTCTTTTGCAGCTAGCTCGGAAAGTGAAATGCCAGATTATTTACAGTGCATTAACCAGTAAATAACCAGCTTCACAAACTACTAGGCAGTAAAATTTGAGTTAGAATAACACCATTTATGCAGGCTTAATGGGATTACATCACTGACACCAAGAAAATTCCCGAAGGGAAGGGGAATCTGTCGCTTTCGTTGGAACGTATTGTTATCACAGAACTTGGAAGTCTCAACCTGAGATCCCATAACTTGGATACCAGGGTTGAACGTCAAGGTTTGTGGATTCTAACTGCTGACACTTTTCCGTAGAAGTTGCCATTTCCGCTGTCTTCATCGCATATGGTACAACAGGCAGTTCTCGGCCACACTACGTCTATTTCATGGAATAGGTTTTCCTAGGATGGTCTACCTTGCCTTTGTTCTGCTCAGAATCACTTTTACATATTCAGTCGATGTAACGTATAAGGGTTTCTTCTTGTACGGCCACTTCTAGAGTGGAGACATTTTACACTAGCTTTGTACCTATTAGTGGGTAAAATGACGCCAATTAAACCTGGAATCATGGTTTCATGTAGTGAATAAACGACTTACGTCTCCTGCTGTCTCACGACGAAGGCTGAATGTCAGCTCTGGAGACTTACGGTCTTTTCTGGACAATCCGGCTATAGGTACTCACATAAATCAATGTGGACTGTTCAACCAACTCAATTTTTTTTCTGTAGAAATAACAGCAATGAAGCCACCGGCATCACGCGGAATAAATCGGTTGATAAATAACATTTTCACATTACAAATATATCATTCGGACATTTTTGCTAGCAAGCGTGCAATCAACAGTGTTTACCATAATGTTAAGATCTCCAATATTTTTTCGTGTAAGAAACTACTCAAAAGGTTGCTAATTCCCTAGAAACCTAAAATGCACACAATTCGACAAATTCACTCATTTGCATTCTAATTCGGTGTTCAACAACGGCTTACCTGAAACTCGGCTGAATTTCTCGTTTATGTTATTTTTAGAGATTCAGCTGGATTTCAGATGGATCTGCCGTAAACCGTGAATTAGTGTGGGAGTGGATGCATTTTCAGTGTTTTGGTCTCACAGTTCATATACTGATGGACGGTAATCTTTTTACGGACCACAACGTTTCTTGTGATTATGAAATTAAATAAACCATAAAACGCTATGGCAAGACGTAGACCACTCTTTTGTTTTTCCACCTGAGGAATCAAGCATTGCCTGTCGAGCTAATGTTCTCTACGTCTGCTGGTCGCTTTCGTATTGGTTACACTGGCTTCCTAAGAATTGTCCAAATCACCGGTGAAGACAGTGACCCTTGCGACCCAGCACGAAACTGGTGATGCTACTCACATCACCTATACAATCCATTTGAATCCACCTCATAATTACAGTGTTTCTTTTTATACAAAAAAATAGTTGCATATGTTTAATCCTGCTGTTAAATCACCTATTATCTTGTGTATCGAATATACTACTATAAGTAGCAGTCAAAGGATACTTTAGTATAGAGACTATCAAAACATAGCTAGTTTTGACGTTGAAGTTGGGAGAGGATTTTGAGGTTCTCTGACCCTGTCGTAAAAGAAAACATTTAATCATCCTTCAAATAAAACGTTCAATTAAATCAGGGTAAGTGAAAAGCTTAAAAACAATATTCCAGCATGGCTGCGTTTTCAACAATTGTTGCTGTCGAACCAGTTTTAACCGCTCAAGGTAGACTCACAAAGGCATTCATTCATCCGCTTGCTCAATAAACATTGTTCTGTGGTAGTGCAGGTGGGATAGAGGAAGTCCTTTTAACATATGAACGTCGATATGTAGTTGGCACCAAAGGAAATATGCCATTTTGTTTTCAACGTATTCAACGTGTTTTACGGCCAGCTGGTTCAAGTAGAAGCGGTAAGGTAGACACCTTTTGACTGACTGAACTGTGTGCCTTCATAAGTATACTGGTGACATGGTGTTACAGAGTGTGGTGCACTCGTTCAATGTCGTGAAAATATCATGCGATTTCATGCATATCAATTGAATCGGAAAGTGAACTTTTCGAGAGACGTTTTGGGGTGACGTTAGATGAAAAATATGTAGACCTACAAAAACACTGATATATCTTTTGCATTAGCAGCTGGGAGTCAAAGGTAGGCTGTATTTGACCATCACGTCCTTTGACCTTTTGTACATAGACGTTTTATTTTTGTGAGGCGCCTGGTTTCCAGTCCTGGTTTCTTTGCTTCCTTCATTGACTCTTCCTCTTCCTGGTTCCCCATCCTCACTGTTGTTCTTTTTGCGGCACGGGAAACACCCCATTACTAATCCAGATGAGTATAGGCTTGCATAAATTTCAGCTGGTGCCACACTCTGGTTTAGACCAGAGTGGTCTGGTCATTTCTGGAGTATCGATTACAGGATTTGAATACTTATCGATAGTCTTTTGGGAGCCTGACGTCCAGCCATCAGCACGCATGTCTGGGCGATCCAAAATTCAGTTGTTTCGTCCTATTTTACACTCCAAGCATCCAGAGACATTTTACGGTGGCTCATTTTTGGCAACATACATTATCCTAATTGGAGTTGCCCGTTTAGTGAGAGAATAAACCACTCGCTTGAAATGCTCTCTTAGTCACAATAGGATAAATATCCGGATGGCTTAAAAAGTTACTTTAAGTTTGCCAAACGGAGAGCCACGGGTATGTTTGAAAGTGACTGGTATCAAACAACGTATAAGGTACAAATGAGATAGAATGATTTCAAAAAGACTCCATCCCTCTGTTTTTCCACACCAATTCTAAGGTACTCATGAGTAGCATAAAACCAACCGATGTGGGGAGGATGCACTACACTCACGCTGGACTGATCGTGGGGAATACGTCCACAATTAAACCGAAAGTCTTAGTTGTATTCTTACTACATTCGATTCTATTCCCTCCTTCATCAACCCATATTTATATTCGCAAATTTAGTTCACTAATGACACCGTTGCTTATACAGCGCTTTTTCGAGCAACCGAATCGCGTACTCTGGGACCAGTGTCGCACTTTTCCAAAAGTAGGAATCAATTCCTGTCCAGATTTGTACTAAAAGCTATTGAAATTCACCGAAGTTATTTCAGTCATTGTATCGCATAAACTGCACCTGATTATT
>SJOL01013228.1:268246-313740 GCA_004794785.1 Opisthorchis felineus | reverse complement strand
ATACAGAAGCAACAGTTGTAAAGGCCAGGAACTTTGAAAGTTTTCAAAATTCAAATTTGATGTTATGCAACCAGGTAAAGTTCTGTTGCAATATTGCTCTCTGGCTCTAGTTGTCTCAGCGTATAATTGTAATTTTCCAAGATGTAGTGACCTGGTTTAAATTCCGGGTTTCAATGAAACAATTTGAGTCAATAGGTCTAAATTATTTTTTTGTCAGAAAGGGCCGGAAGGAACTACTTTATGTGAATGGCTAACAAAACTGCACTTTAAGGCACATGCTTCTGTTTGAAAACGTGGGCTTTTGAGCAGTAAATTACCTTTTCGCCATATCAGAAACTAAGATGATGTACAGGTCAATATATTATTTTACCAACCGTTTAAGCTGCAGCAATCACCAGGACTTACTTGAGCCACTGCAACTTCCGGCAACACGACCCAGGCGTTTGACACATTTACTTTCCGTTTGTAAAAAAAATAGGACCGGTATCGATGTGGTCGTTCACGTTCACTGAGTGATGATCAAATATGTGCAAACACAGAGATATTTGTTGGAGGGCCAGTACTACACGTAAATATATCACAACTACACTACAATATATTACAATTAAAGTCACAATACAACGGGATACTGAAAGGGTACTGTTAGGTTCGCACGTGATACGTGTACACGAATAAAAAGTAAATATATTAGGAGTGGGACTTATACGAACAAAAGGAATCCCGGAAACTTGTTCAGTCCAATAGCACGCCTTTCAGTTTGGCCAGCATATAATGCTGTCAACTAATATTGGGACGTTGAATACCCATTCCCTCCACCCAAAATTAGTTCTTGCATTCGTATTTCACACTTTAGTTACAAACATTGGTAGTCTGCTGATTGCAACAAAATGAGTGATGCTCAGTATGCGTTTAAAACTTTTCTGTCGTCCTGAGCTCCCAGAAGGTAGGTAGCCATCGTGCCCGTTGAGGGCTTATGTAGGTGCCCATTAGACACGCCGGTAAAGCTGGACGAATTTACTTTTATTGTCAACAACTAAACAAAGAAATTTGGTTTGCAGTGAATTGCGGCAGGTCCTATAAGGAAGTAAAAAACCAAGTTATAGGGCTATTTAGGAAGCAAAAACCCCAAAAACTGGGGACCGTTTATACTGTTATTGTTCGAAACACATGGAACTTCATCGCTCCGTTAGGCAGCCGGTATTTATCAGTTGCTCCAAGAATACGTCTTACAATCAAAATCGCATGCGCAGGGAATGTATTGAGGCCGTACTGTCGGAAAACAAGTTTAGTTGCCACTAGTGGAAGTGTGAGGTTATGCATGTGATTCAGCATGGTACTTAGTTTTTGTTTTCGCATTTGTTTTATTAAAAGCTTTTACAAGTTCCTTCCTGAAACTTTGCTGTATTGAGCCAATGCAATCCATACTGAATTCCCTAATAGCTAATGTTGGGGTTCCCCCCCCCCCGGATGTATCAATATGACCGTTGCTTGTGCTCAAGGAACGCAAATAAATAGTAACGAACTATTTCGGACGCGAATGCTTTGTTTTGCAGCAGTGACTTTGGTTACGCAAAACATATAGTGGCATATAATTTAGGATATCACTTGTGCTATGCATGCCTTAGGAATTTATGTATAAAAAAGGAAGATCGAAAACCGGTACTTTGACGTGGTGGTCTGGCCTGCATGCTGCAATGATCCAACTAGGTGCAATGTTTGGAACTGTCCTCAACAATTTAAAACCGTGCAATGAAGGCGACAAGGACGCAGCCAGGTGAACAACAGTACAGACTCTCCTACGAACGACCATACCACGAGGCGGTCAGTAGGTAAATTCATACCGTTTCTTGCAATAGGACTATGAAGGCAGCAAAGTGATTACTTCGGACGCCCTGCACTTCCATATTTATGGGAGAAATGAGTATACATTATGCTGTGGAAGCACTGGTTGGAAAAGATTGATCCTAAAACTGCGCACTTCGGTCACTCAACGGTGGACCGTGACAACTGGCAGCTCATCCAGTACGGTCAAACCCCGTAGCAGGGGTTCGGCGTTTGAACTGCTGGCCAGCAGAGTAAATCATATAATTCCTTGCTAATCCAAAACGGCCTGATCAACAACGTAGCTTTCAATGTGCGTACCCTCCGTCAAACTGGTCTGCTGGCAATTCCTGAAGAAGTCTTGATTCCCCACTCAATCAATGTACGTTGTCTCTGAAACGCATAAAGACCTGACTTCGATCATGCACCTCAAGCTGCATAGGACGATGCCAAATGTTTTAAATTTCCCCCTTCGTGTATCTGCAGATTTCGATGAAGTTGCTGGCGGCGTCTATGGTGTTGAGGATGCACACAAAAGCAGGGCTGAAAGCGCTTGCTTGTCTGAATTCCGGTAAAGAATTTTCTTTGAGCTATACGGTTGTCTGATTCAATTAAAATCAATGCAGTTCGATGTGGAAATCGAGTTATATTTATCATGCCGGCACACGCTCCGATTGACTGCAACTCTGAAATTGAAAAAGATGTTTTTTTTTGAAAATTGTCACACCTGCTTTGGTCAGAAGGGGGAATAGTTGTTGTTATACATGTGAGTGGTATTAAAGCCCAAAACGGACTAGGTAGCACATTTGACTGTTAGACTCCGAGTTCTTGCTCAGGGGAGAGGTATAAGAAAGCAACTTCTTAAATTGCATGCTAAAGACATTTTGTTTCTGCTCAGTACGAACTTCCAGCGTAAGCGCTTCCACCGAGTTACTTAGAGGCCACCGATCTCAAGCTATTCATGCACTTATTTGGATCACGCAGCTGTTATATTTCGATAGAAAGCTTCCAGCGCAGCTTGCAGTCCTTGACTCCATCAGTACTATCGAATTGGCTTGGTTATTAGTTTTCTTTCCATCGGGACTGTGGCTGCCAGAGAAGAGCAGCTTCTTTCAAAATCTCCGGCGGATTTCAATGGCTCCACAATGCTGAGCTGATCCGGTGGAAGAGCTATTGAAAACGAACAAGGACATAGATGGCGGAGATTGGTTGGAAATTGCACGGCAGAGATTGGATAAACTATGCTGTCAACTGTTAGGGTTGTCTATCCAAGCCATCAGACAAGCACATATATGCGTCTGATATCGTTTTACTGCTGCTAGAACAGCTAAGGAGCAACTAGCTACCATGATGAGGTACACAGATCTCTGAAACGCCAAATAATCATGGGCTTGAAGATAACACTGGTGTACTGCGGATACTCGAGGGATGGGGAAAAGTGCAGGCAACCGCAGAACCCGGTTTCAGCTGATTCAGTCACTTGGCCGAAACTAGAGATATGTCCCCAAACGATTTATCAGGAAGATTGAACAGCAGTTCATTCGCACCTGAAACCAAGATGCATTTGCAGCTCGTGGACTGAAATAAATTGTTTTACGACGATATCTCCGTCAATACTGATGTTATCGTATGTGATCCTTATCCTTATGCTGATGAGGTGGATGACGAAAATAACGATCTTGATTTTGATGATGGTGATGGCCAGTATGGTGCATGTTATGGTGGATGTGTGTGATGCGTCAAGTCTATGCCCAAGCAACCCTCGCTATCGTCCGGGGAAGCTTCAAGAACCACATCTGTCGACAGCCTATGTGATACACAAATTCCAGCTCTTCGTTTGCGCTCCCATTAACCTGCATCCTAATCTCAATTTGATTGTGAGCGTTTCATTATATTCGGTTCCATTTTACTGCATTTTGTTCTATGTATTTCGTTTACATACCTTCAATTCATCCGTCTCAATATTCTGGACATTTGGTGCTACAACTGCGACCATCTACGATCAACTTTGTACAGAACAAGCTGAATGACGATTGGCACTAGACAATCATAAGTGTGTTTAGGATGCACTTGATGAGTGGTGCGGACCATCAGGCTCGTGGTTGTTACATGTTCGATTGTCCTCACTTGACTTGACAACATTCAGCCACCACTTGAACATGCTGAACCCATTGAAGCTGCTTGCTGACAGCCCCCACTCCAGCCTTATTCCCTGGTTTTTACAGCGGGGAAAGTATTTCCAACTGGTTACGCGGGCGGTCCAGCGCAAACAACACGTGATATTATCCATTGTCCATCGGGTCCATCGGCTTTGTTCGGTGTGACACCTTTTGCACCTTTAGAAAAAATAACTCGATAGTTCTTAATCTGCCGGTAACCGCTCATTGATCTATTTTAAATTGCTAACGCTAGAAATGAAGTACAGCTTTATTACGAGGATCACCGTATGCAAGAAATACCTAGTTCTAATTCCTAAGAAGCGGCCTTACCAGAGAGGTTGACGTACAGATGATTCTTGGAAAAACGCAGGCACGCAACATAGCACAAACAAACATAATGATTATGTGTTCTGTAACCATATTGGTTCTGGGCACACTTATGGTGAATGGACGTGAATAAATGACCAACACCTCCCCCCTTGATGTGTGCTCTAAATTTTTGATTCGCCTATCATGGCTTGAGCTTCAACCGTGACGTATTGAATAATGAAACGTCATTACTGAGTCTTTTCTGTGCATCCAACAGTTGAATGTAATCTGATATCATTTGGAAAATGAGAGCACTGGTGTACAGCACTAGGAAGTATTAGCGACCACAATAAAGATTCCAGTACAACTCTCAAATTCGCGGCTGGGGATCGGTAGTAATAAGGCTTGGCATCGATAGTGGCCAGAAATCAACGGACTTGGTTTACATGTTTATGTTTATCGACTATGGAAAACATCCATTCATCTACTGAGTACGGTACTGTTTTGATCAATTTAATCAGATGGATTCGGTTTATTCAAGCATGCCCGTAGCCTTGACTAACCTTGTTGAATTCCCACAGCATTTTTTACCTATCAACCGTACAATCTTGCATTAGTGAAGGGGCTTTAGGATTAGCCTATGTGACTCTTGAAATAATAGTAAGACAGAAAATGAAATAGAATTAGCACCAGAAACGGTGAGCTGCTGGCCAGCACCAATAAATCATACTTACTGCTGAACGACCCAGCTCGACAGCAAAAAATGAGGACGGCAGTCATCTTTTTACAACATATCACCTGTACCAGAATGTTTGTCCAATAAAGATCAATGCATTGTATTATGCACAAGGTAGGAATGCAAAAGATGCATTTTCTCGTCTGACTTTGCATGTTTGGTTGGGTTACTGAAATACACCTCATGCGGACAAGACGGCCGCCGACCACACCAAGTACACCCAGTGAATTTTACTATGTTTGAGGCAGTCATGAGGCTAAACTCCGCTTCTGAATGAAAAACGTCAAATGCCTCAAGAAAAACGTTGAGGTGAACCAAAATACCCTATCTTAGTTTGACTGAACTAACAAGGTTATAAATATGTTCCCGTGAAACCGGATCGCCTGCCCTTCATTGGTAGTAACTATATCAGAGTACGGAGGGATTCGCACGCGATTTCCTTCTTGGCTTAATTCAGCCGCTCAACTCACAAAACAGCGACGGGAAACATTGTTCTCCTATTGATTCATCTCATCACAACACTCAAAATAATTTAGTTGTGAGAAGCACCACAGATGACGAATTGGCGAATGGTTGATCTACTTCTGGAACCCAGCTGAAATATAATATTCCAAGTTGCGGATTCAGAAGCAGTTTTGCTCTCTGTGCGGTCTGAGGTAGATTGGAACATTTGTTTGATGACTTTTCACAGATGTAACAGGATACACCGATTACTCTGCGCAGCGAGAAGTTCAGATTTAGAACGCTTTTGAGAATGCCTTTTCGAGCTGAGCGTAGAAGCCAACAGGCGGATAGTCTTGCAGTTTTTATCTATTGTTTCAAAGCATTTTCAACTTTAGTTTTTCGAGAGACCCACCTAAAACTCAGCTGAATCTCTCGTTTATGATCTTTCAGCAACCTTATGAGTACTGTATTTCGTCTATACATATATCGCGATATCTCGAATATCGTTTCAACTCAAACATGAGGTGTCCTTCTGCAGCACATTCTGTTTCTTAAAACTATCGTAAACGAGAGATTCAGCTGGGCTATAGGTGAGTCTCCCGCAAAACTAGATTTCTTTGCAAATGAGTGTATTTCGCTGATTTCGTGCAATTTGGGTTCAAGTAGAATATAAGGTTGACGAAAACTCGGAGACTGCGCCTACCGGATGAGCCCCAAGAAGGACGAAACCAGTCGTGGGCTGTCGAAGATTTTTCAGCAAACCTATGAGTAGTGTATTGCGTCTAATTTCAACTTCTTCCATTCTAGAGTTTGTTCGTCTCCAAATAATTTTGCAATGGTTTGGTTGTAAGAATATCCGCAGCCTACGTGATTTAGCACTCTCAGCTCAAATTGTACAAAGTTCAGCAAACTTTCGACAGCACCTAAAAGCCAGATTATGGCACCGGGTTATTTCCGCGTAATCTATTCAACTCATCTTGCATACATATTTTCTGAATGCTCTTAGTTACGCTGGAGTCTCCTTAAAAAGGATTGCATACTCAACCCATAAGCTGAGCCTGTTTGTATTTATAATGCAGTGTCAATGCGAGATGTCTAATCCCATATCATCTGTGCGCCTAGAAGACAGGCGGTTAGGGTGACAACCATGGCAACCACAGAACTGATGGGATACAGGTCAGCTCGTGCAAGTGGGGCAAATTAATCCTCAGAAGACCACCCGGATGTCGACCAATCACAGAATGACTCAGATAGCCAAGCAACTGAAAATAAGATCCAAAAGACCAAAAGTGATTAGACTCAATTTCAGCAAACAACGTGTGTACAAACTCGAGCGCAGCACCGCTTGAGGCCTACACAGCGATGCAGCATTAGGTGACAACGTAACGCTAATCCATTACTTACTAATGAGGTCAATTTGATTGATGGTAAAAAGTTTGCAGCAATTCAGCAAGCAAAAATACCAGAAGGACTTTCGCATCTTTATTTTAGGTTTTGTATAAAAGTTAGTCCTTATTGTCTATCCAGCTGGGTTAGGTAAGTGGAAGTGAACTAAGGTTAAGCGACTCCTTTAGGCATCAAGTTAGACGTTGTGACATAACATGCCCGATTTTAGACTGCGTAAGAGAAATTCTTGAAATGACGTGGATTGGAAATAGGACATCTTGTGCCTATTGACAGACAAGTTCAGCTTACTAAGTGGCCATGGCTGTGCTACCGCACACTTTGCTTCAAATGATGATTTCTGAAGAGAATTCCGGACCCTGAGCAGAGCGGTCGCTGTGGTATTGAATCGCTTTCGAGGGGGGCAAAATAGGACGAGAAGGCATAACAGGAACATCAAAATGACTTCCTAGCTTGCATGTGATACAAGCGTGAGAGATTTCATGAAGTGCTACAACCATCGACAATCCTAGGCTCTTAGGCGGCGTTTTGGAATCCTCGTCCTGTTTCTGTACTTCTAGCAGTATTATACACATTTTTTGTTGCAAAACGGCATGCAAAACAGCATGTGTAAACTGACAAGGGTTGTTTGGTGACCCTGAATGCAAGCAAAATATGAACGTGCCTGATTTCGATAAAAACGGCCTGTAGGCAAAAGATTTCAGTAAAAATTTGTTGAAAAATAGACATGCACTTATTACTGAAGTTGACTGTAAAGAACAATCGTGGAAAACTTTTGACGTAAGACGGCTTTACTAGCCCGGATATCACGAAGATAGTAGAGTTAATTACGAAATGAGATCTTCTGCTCTAAATGAGAATTTTACATGATGAATTTTATGGAGGAGTAGCATGTGGCACCAAGCAACCAGTACGAAAAGCAGGAACGAGATGAATGCACGTGTTGTTGAAAAACTTACTTGGAACAGTCGAAGATTGCGCGCAAAATCAGCTTGGGTCTGGAGAAAAATGATGCAGTAGTGTTTGCTTTAGCAAACGAAAGTAGCTGATATAACAAAATCAGTATGAAATGGTGAAAAATTAAAGAGATTTAGATTGTCAGGGGTTTCAACACCGCCCTGAGTACCACGAATCTTATTCCCCTAAAACAGCTTATAACCATATAGGACAAGGTATAGCAGATAAAGTTTGCATATAGAGAAGATTTTGGGATCCAACAAAGACTAAAGCGACACTCAGAACACAACCAAACACAGAAGTGGATACCATGCCGAGGATAAATGTTTATCTTTCGTGAATAAAAATCACAATTTTATTTGAAGTTACACAAACATCGCTTGCAATTTTGGGTTCATCCATTCTCATGCTGCTGCAAACTACATTGCACCCACTTACAAGTTAAAATATTGAGAAGGCAGTTGCTTTGTTACATTAGTAATTGAGGCTTACACAATGTTGTTGAAATAAATCAGAAATAGAGCGCCATACATTCATAATATACATTCTCAACGCCCTGAAGCTCTGTATGCTTTTGGAGCATCAATTTTCCCCATGCTAATCGAACAAAGAAACAGGAAGCATTGCAAGATACATTGGTGCTAACAAGGGAATCAAGTGAATCACACGTTCACTTTATTCTTCAAATGTGAATTTGCTGCACAAAGGCTGCTCCATGTTTTACTTGGCACGATACTGAAAATACACCAGTGTATTTTATTTTGCACAGCACACTAGCCATAACATCGCAGAAAACTCTATCGGTCTTGCCCTTGTTAGAACGCTTCAGATAGGCGTAGTCCCCAATATTCCAGCAACCGTATGTCCTATTTTTTTACTGACGTTTACCGATTTAACCAAGTTTACTCACTTGCAACCTCTTTTTCTGTTTTTGAAGGAATTACATGAATCTAAGATATCGTGTAGTTATAACATAAGGCGAAACATTTGCAGCATAGATTGTAAAATATCGACTCGGAGGAGGACCTCGTTAAAATCGAATTGGTTTGAATTTGTCTCTTATGTACAATTTAGTTATCAAATAGTATGTTGGGTTGACAGAAAATCGGGGACTGCACCAACCGAAGGAGTCCAAAGTGGTGCGAGATTAGCGACGGGTTGTCAAACAATTTTCGGCAGCATTATTACCTGTGCTCTGCCAGGCAGGTAATACAATTTTGTATCTCACTGAATAGTGTTGTCTAGAACTGCAAAACGCAAACAGCCTAATTCTTTGAGTTCAGAGTCATGCCGTTGAACCATTCTCAGATGTAAAGTTTAAGATCTTGGTTAACGAGACAGGATAAATCCATAAGCACATTGCTTTTGTCAATGATTTAGCAATGCATTGGCATCGCACCCTTTTTAGTAAAATTACAGGGCCTTTTTGATTATTGTAATTTACCCACTTGAAGGTGATCCACCCGAGAGTAAATGCAACAACAAGCAAAACAACTGTTTTAAGGATTGCAGGAAAAGAGTTGAGGTGGTGAGGGAAGACGCTTATTTTTCTAACAGCGTACGAACCTTTCACTTGTATGTGTTTTTTACTTTGGCCAGGATCGAACACACGAACATTGTTCGTCTTTACGATGCACTAAGAGATTACAATTTAGAAGAGGCACAGTAATTTAGGTGTTGCCCTTTGATAAGTGCACCAGAAACGTGCCGAAATTCCACTTAGACGAGTGGGTTTTTGATGTCTACCGTCAAAGTGGACGTACGCAAGTGAGGTTGAAGATTGTTGTGTGTTATCTCTTCCGAATGTTAATGCCTCCGATAAATTTCTTAACATTCTGATAGTACTGAGACAGAATCAGTGGAAACAAGCGTCACTATGTTTTGAGATCAGTTGAAGACAGAAAAGTAGCCAAAGTTGGTTCAACCCTAAAGTTCCTGTCCCTTAAGGAATTTTGTTTCCTTGAGTAATAAATGAATCTAAATAAGTCTAAATGTTGATCTGTTGTAGCGCTAAAATGCTTGCTTCCTCAGGGCAACCAGTTCGTGACCAAAAGAACCGGAACCTGAGTCTAACAGAGCATCGGCACACTCGTGTCTCATATCCAAATGTGCATTAATTTTACCAAGAGCTTACATTCATTTCCCCGTTTAGTTTTTTATCCAGCCTCCGCTTTCCAGTCTACAGGCGTGTTGCCCCGGCGATGTGGTAGTTGACCCTTCCTCCAGAAAACTTGCGCGTTGGTGAACAAAACGTCTGAACATGACAAATACCTGTTTGCTCCTGGGACAAGCGTTAATTTATGGTAGCATGGGTAATGCTTGAATGCACTAAAAATACGCGACTTTCTTTGTTTGACATCCTTTACCCAAGTTGTGCGTTGTTAAGTCCGCTTAGTCGACTATCTTTAGTAGGTGTTTCTCTGAAGCGCCCACATCAGTTGTACAGGTTAATCTGTACCAGGTAAAGCGGCTTCCTAAAACAAAGTTCAGAGAAACCTTCAGCGTTGAAATCTAATTAGCTCCTCATTTAAGTGCTCCCCGGCAAGTAGTAATCAGGTTGCAACCTCCATTCACTTTGATTTTTATCAGCCAAGGTAAAATCAATATCACCAGGTAAACGTATTCAGTCCGCTACAAAATTTCGATCGCTGCATGTTTCGTCTAAAACGGATGTGAACCACAAAGGTGCAAACTGGGTGGTGTTCGTGTTCATAATGGTGTGAACTTATATGTGCCGGCTTCCACTTGATAAGCTTGCCGGCTGCTCTGGAGATGCACCTGAAAAACAGCTGGAATATGACAAGTGTACTTTAGTGATGTCGCAGTTTGCCTAGAAATTAGGAATCTTCATCGAACAATGTTCTCATGATGTAAAAATTGTGGATTATTGTTAGAATGAAAAAAAACCTTGTGCATTTTAATCGAGAATATATTAGTTAAGCGAGAGGGGAAACTTTTCACGTAGTACATCTCTAAGCAAAAATTCTCTTGACGTCAGTACTACGTCTATGGTGGATTTAACTTACAGTTACATTGATCCGAACCTTTGGTAACTAGCGCGTTATTAGTAATTTACGTTGTTTTAGTCGGATTAGTAAAGATTTGCTGTCACCATCCACAATTGGCCGATAATGTTGAATTAAAAATCTACTTCTACTGAACACAACGATGAGCAAAATTTTAGGCAACGTGCGTTTTATAAAAAGACTGAGCAAAACGTGCTTACATGTGCAACAGTGCTGAGCATCTGCATTACTGATGTTAAAAGACACTAAAAATCATATGTATCTAAGTAGGCGACATGATATCCTTCCAATCTAGATTAACCTTCAATAGCAGAAAAACCGCTGAGAAAACCAAGATGTCCGTGGATGGGATCATTGGTAAAAAGCTTCCAAACTCCACAGAAAAACGGATCTCTCCAAAATGAGACTTTACTACCCCTATTCCGCTAACTTCCAAAAAATGACCCGCAAGTTTAAGCCTTTCCAGCCGTCGCAAATGCAAGAATAAGGAATAAAGAATAAAGAATAAAGAATAACTTTTTAAATTTAGGGAGCGGACCAAGTTTAATGCAAGAGCCTATACCTGGCTGAATTCAGCGAACCAGGATCTCCATATATTTACACCATGTGCAACTCACGCATGTATGCCATCAACCGCCGGTATGTTCGCTTGCACGCACTGGATGTGGGCAGCTCTATAGCAGTCTTGTGCTTTTTTTATCGAACCACAATGTATACATATATATAAGTTTTTTAGTTTTTCAAATTGTGACTCTTGTTCAATAGCAATACACATTGTTTAGTGGATCGCTACAACCCAGCTTAATGTACTTTTTCATAGTGCAACGCGTAAAAGTACATTTTGCATATCAACACTCAACAAAACGGCAACCAACCTGTTCAATTGTGAAACAGGTTATTTTAGAACTCTTGGAAAACGTAATTAGTTGGACGCAAGTACTCTGAAGAACCAAAATGCTCTGATGCTAAGTTGGAAGCGTCTCACTTACTTGTGATGCCCACCATCTGAACTCTATGGTCCGACAAGTAACCGGTTAACTTATGGGCCTGACTGACGCGTTAAGGGCGAAGAGTAAGTCTGATGAATCACATCATCATCATATAAGAATCAGAGGGATGGGTACCGGAAGTTCTGTACGTGACCAAATTTAAAGTTAAACAAATCAGAGATCACGCAGGTGGTTGTTGAAGGCAATCTACGACTTAAATACATAACAAATATTTGTTTTCAGCACTCAAGGCTGAAACAGTAGCGAAAGAGTCTTTGGTTATCCTAGCTCCGTTTATACTATCTTTCTGGGCAATATGGGACACGACCACCAAGCTCGATAGTGTTTACTGCTACATTCTTTTTTACGTCATGGTGGCTGGTAGTTTAATTATTGTAGAAGATAATGTAGGTAGGCGGAATGGACAGAAATAGTACTGTAAGTTATGTTGAAACAGTCGATCGTAGTTTATGTCGGGTTTTCCATCGTATACGCCAGGGAAAGTTATTTACAACTGTTTTTTCTTGCAGTACAAGTTAATGCTGATTTCCTCCGAATGACAGCTTGAAGTAAATCACTGGAGAGTGCCTCGATTTCACCTTCAAATGTTTAGTAGACTGCACTTGAATGCCAGTGCGTTCTCCTCGTGATTAAGGAAGACGTGCAGGTGGCGTTTATTGGTATTGGCACTGAGATTGGTTGCGTAGTTTTCTGAAGACTTGAAGAAATTGAAGATCATTTACCCTATGTGACATTTTCGGTGATCACTTGTTTGACCCGGTGCCTAAACACAAACAATACCTTTTACTTGCAGTTCTTAAAGCTCACCCATGAAACGCCTACAACCCTCTTGAACTGAACTTTCATATGAAGGCATTTGAGAGTCTTCTGGTTCCATTTAATGTAACGTCAATCTTTGCACCAACCGGATAGCATGTAGACAACCATCCAAATACAAGCTTTATCTAGACTGCGGGATGAACTACCGTAACCTCCAATCGAATATCAGGACCACGTCGGAGATGAGCATTAGAGCTGCATTAGAGCTTACTTCGAAGTACTCACAGCAGGAAGCGGACTGATCCTCAAAAATCAGGCAAGTTTCTGGAGGGGAAATAAAAAACTACGTATTGAGCCACCACAAATGAAAAGTCGTCAACTCCTTTTCAATACAGTGCAAGGGTTTAAAATCAGACCCATCTATTATGATGCATTTTCCCCTGTGCAGGATAGCTTGTGGTGTCCAGACAAACGCTGGCTATGGAAAGGAAATTTTCATTTCGTTTCATTTTTCATAAATACAGGCTCATTGAAATAGGTTACTAACACACCAGTTCCCGAATAATTGCGAAATGGCCGTCTAAACGTCCTGACAACTTATATTTACTAGTGGTATCATGATGTACGGATAACTGAAACAGTGGGGATCGTGTTTCGTCCTGTAAAACGGAAGTCTAGTCCCTACAATTTGATGAACATTCTGTCCACTTTTGACTCATAATTACACGGCCGGTTCAAGTAAAGCCAGGGACGTCTGCCATTTAGCAGGTAGTTTTACTTCGGTGAACATTATACATCAGAATCTAAATTAGGCGATTAGCTGTTTAGAGGATGGATAGTAAGTTACGCAGTTGTTGTAAAGTTACTTGATGCTAAGCTTTTTTTTTCAGGTGGCCTGAATTCTCGAAGTGAACCTCGGCAGCCAAGTGGGTAAAAACGAAGTATCCTTTCATAGAGGCAGCACGAGATTTCAGCGTTAAAAGATGTTAAGAAACGAAGGGCTATTGAAAGCAAAATAGCCATAATCATTAGGTAAACAACACGTGAAGTTCACCAAGCACGATGACACGATTTACTAAAATTATTGGCGCTTTGTAAGCCGTTTCACATGTATACGTTTTGTCAGTAGAAGTACATTGAATGAGTTGTGGAATTTCCAGGATATAAAACACACGTGTTCCACGAAGAAAGGCCAAACTTTGCGAGCAAAATAGATAACGATTAGTATTCCATGTCAAAAAATAATTGTAAACCCGGTTTGCCCAGATAACAAAGACTACTTTTTGCGTGTGTTGGCACATCACAGAACCTGTTATTGATCACGCGTGCTTAACGGTGATTTCCACATTGACATGTTACGCTGTCTCACCGCCCATCCAGCGAAACGTAAGATGTTTTTCAGGTTCGATAAGTACACTTTCCAACTGGAGGTCAGGAGTGCGTTCCACAGCAACGGTTGATTTACTTGTCTTGTTTTCAGACCGACATACGCTTTGACGGCCTTTCAGTGAGTGGTGAAGGTGCCATTGACGGCATTACTCAGTCTTCTATTATAAACACTCACCAAACTTTTAGGCTTGATAAATTTAGTTCTTGCGTGCATGTGGGATCGTAGGCGAATATGTACGCTCCGGCGTAGTACATTGAAATTCCGTTTAACGCACGTGTAGCAGAGAATGATCTGGTCAGTATTTTTTGTGTATATGCCTACCAAATTGGCAAAGCAGAATCAGCATTGGAGTTTCAGGTTTGTTCGGGCTATGGGTTCTTTTTGCTTATAAATGTCACTTCTGCCACTGCCTCCCTCTTGATGCGTATGCGGTTCCTATTAAACGGATGTGCACAGTATACAGCTTCTGTACAGCAGTCTTTCGCAGTGGTTTTCTTCCTCAATAAAGGTATGTGGTTGAATTCCCTTAACAGTGTTCGCCACTCAGAGAGCGCAACAGAATGTTTGTCGGATAAAAAACCGATGCAAGTAACGCTCATTTTGGAGGTTCCGTAATTAAACTGACGTAAACAAATATGACAGTACCACTGTTTTACTGACGGGAACTACACACAAAGACGTCAGAGCCAGCAGCTGATTCAGAAGAACAAAGCAGAATTCTGACAAACACCAGAAAGGTAGAAAATGAAGCTCAACAATCTGTGCTGCTCAGTACCGGTTTGTTGTGAGTTCCACACAAAACTAGGCTGTGCCGATCATTCTCCCTGTTTTTATGAAACACCGAATGACTTCACGTGAGTCAAAGGTCAATATTACGCCAAAATCCAGAATTTTAGCACGTCATTTTTGTCGGACTACGTTGACCTGCGACGCATTTTTTCCAAAACTGCACACCCAGAATTGAGACTCAAGTGATTTGTGCTAGCAGGTGGTAGAACCTATCGGAAATCGAGGTTTTGGAGGTTTTGGAAAAAAATGGAAGGTCAAAATACCTTATTGGATGGGCGCACCGAATTGATTCAATGACTTTGGGTCGGATCTTTGAGAGAATTTATCGCTATCGGATCGAATTTGAGCCAGTTCCATCCGGTTGAAGTAGAGTTATGGTAGGAAGTATGGGCGATCCTATAATCCTGCTACGGGATGTATTTACAAGACAGTACAGTTCATACAGAATTTGTGTAATTTTCCCACCAAAATGCATTTAAAATCGTTGCATTGTCAGCACTCAACGCAGCCTCCATCTAAAATTCTACTTACTCATTTTAGTTGTAGTCACTAGTGCATACGGACACACCAGCATTCGTTGAGTTGCATTGTGATTGGACCGTCACACGCTGGATGCTAACAGTCTGTTGTTGGCTTTGCTTTGATTTGCCCTACGTCAGACGCTACGTGAAAACCTTAATCGCACAATCACACACACTTTATCCACGTACACCTACGCACAAAAACGAGCGCAAGATTTGAATTGGCCAATCAGGATTGCCGTTCCCGTCATATTAACCAGCTGATTTTCCAGCCGCCATACATCCAAAAACGCCAATTTATTTCAAGACCACACTTTCTAGTAGCCGTAATCACCCAGCTTACTGCCGTTTTTCAGCTACGTCTGCATAATGTGCCCTGTACGGTCTTTCTGTACCCATCCACTTTTTGGTGTATTTGTCCAATACACAATCGCCAGCGCAGTTATTCCCGTGATAGTGAACTGTCATTTGTGAACCAGGAAATGTTCCATGCCAAAACACTACACAAATGTTGATTTAATCCACTAGCGTTTCCAATGTCTTCGCTTTTTGCACTGTCATTTTTCTCTTGACCCGGAATCTCATGTTTACAACTACTCCGGAGATCACTAATGTTGATGTTGTGTGTATCAGGAATATATATGTACCTACTTGGGCACCAATATATAACAAGTCGCAAGCGAAATCCATATTATAGTGGATACCGAAGTCATCCTTTTGCAGTACTCGTAATGGATTCAAGGTGCTTGAAATGTACATGGCTACAACTCACATATTTTCTTCGGATTTTGCTCATCCTCAGCTGTTCCGTCCATTCGGTTAGTTCACGTGCCAATTCTCTGAAACATACTTTTCCTCTGCAGACGCATTTAGAATCCACTTTCATATATAACAAATCTCAGCGTTCCATTACTAGAAGCAATCAACTGCACTTCCTACACATAAAAAATTGTAGTAATTTAGCCCTTTTTTTCACGGGCCCAAAATATCATGAATTCATTTCATCTCTTCACCTCTACCACTGGTTCATCATTTCTCCGTTTGTGCGCACAACCAGGTGCGTGTATCCCCGTGTACAAATGTTAGGAATCCTCATTTTAATCTACTTTAGCTTTCCTTTATCCTGCATGGTTGAGGCGCTTACATCACAAGATCAATCGACGTCAGGCCCTTCCTCTTCAATGGATCTTCTAACAAAGGAACACTTAAAATCCTACTGTATCGATTCAAATGGAACACATCGTGGACTGTTTTCCAGCTGGATTGAAAATTCCACTTGTCGCTGTATCTGCTCCCCAATAGCGCGAATGGCAGTTAGTGTTTGTGAAGGTTGTTCTGTGAGGAGAGATCAATCAAGTGCTAGATCCCATCAGCCTATGGCCAGATCGAACGATCACGTGACGAATCTCGGTGATCAAGACAGTTCAGAAGACAGAACTGGTAAAAGCAAAAGAAAAGGTGAGGCAAAAGTTTCCTTGGTTTATTGGCTGTTTTCGCATTTCATATTATATGGCATATTAGCGTACCTTGGCTGTCCTGAAGGGAACTATTAAAGAGTTTGCTCAGGCTTTGTTAATTTTGTGATGGTTATCTTCTGTAAAACCTCATGTGTGTGAAGCCCCGACCAGATAGTAAATCAGAAAATATGATTTACTGTTGTTTGTGTGGAGATGCAAATGTTTGATGTTTGCTGATTTCCAGCCTATTCTGCATAATTCTGCAGCTGCCGCTGCTGAGTGCCACAGATTATTAGTTGAGAATTAGTCGATTACCGCTGCTCACATACTTGTTACAAGTTAGTGCTCGAATTAAAAGCTAAGATCGCATCCCAACAATGCAAACAAAACAACCTTTCGTAAACATCCGGACATGAAGGGAGTCAACCGTGTAGCAAGTTGACCTACTATTTTGACGTCTAAATTCTGAATTCCTGTGTGATTTGTGCTCGTTTATTGATACCAGAAGTGAACTTCAGACGGACTTTCCTCTTCAGACAAAGATGTTAACTAATCCACTGGGTGTGTTCCAACAGGCAGCTGCCTAACTTCGCACAAACTCCCAATTCCCTATGTGGATTTAGCCTCGTAACTAAGCGTTTGCGTATCAAGAATATCGTAAACATATCCTGTCGGGATAGATAGCTTGACAAACTTAGTAAGGAAATATTTTTTTAGAATATTAGAATATGTCATAGGTTTGTCAGGCAATGATGTCACCGGTAATTACTCAACGGAATACAGCTAGCTCGCATATTTTATGGTATGACATTGTGTGACCAGTGCTTTCATCAATCAGTTGGCCTGTCTACTTTACGCAACTCTTAGAACAGTGGTTCTTAGCCTGAGTTGTAGGCAACTCGCAGATGTGAGATACATGCTAAATAACGTACAAGAATTGTGTTTTATTAGGCTTAAAGGTTACACCAAACTTTTACTGTGAATTAGTTCTTCGGCCGACATGATCTAAACAGCTCTGAAAAAGTAATTTACTAGTAGTTCCTTCCAGCTTGTTGCTATCCTGATACTAATTTTGCAAAGAAAAAGGAGAGATCTGTGTAAGTGTCCAGTTAAATACCAATTATATTGAATTAATTGTATCCAAATCCGTTATTTTAAGAATACCAAAGTCTCCGAATGGGCATAGTATGATACAAAATCAAACTATGGAAACCAATTACGATTCTTCTGAAACAACTTGAAATGGACATGGGGGCAAGTTCAAAAATTATACAAGTAGAATGAATGAGAACTGTGCAATATTGATACTAGTTGTTTGATTGAACTTTAAGAACACTAAAATAATTGCTACTATCCCGTCGGTTGTTCGCCGATCGTATGGCAAGCAAGGCTTCCCAAATTCTGTTGAGGTCACGTAACGACGAATGCTTTATATAGTACTGGGTAGTTTTTTCCAGAATTCACGAGAATAACCGAAAAATGAATTTTAGGTGTCAGGATATCCTATCGGTCAACGCACAAATAACCATTCATAGAAATTGACAAAAATCAAATCTGGGTGCTGCACACCGGACTATTATATCCTCTTTCCGTAAGACATAAAGTGCGCACTGGGTGTCTGCAAAACGTAATGGAAATCTAGACGTCATCTTGGACGAATAAACGGTACCCAATCAGAAAACATGCGTCCTGATTGCCACAGTCAAAGTTGATAAATACTTATTAGAATTTTGCCTTTAAGTGCTTACATTTGAGACAACAGCTTCACTAAATGGATTTGTGAATCCTGTCAGTCACAAAATCTTAATAAAACAATATTTCGCGAGAAGTTTCTTATGTACTTTAGGTATCTTAGTCACTTCAGGAAATCTTCAGCAACAAATAACTCTCCGCTAAAGCAGGTTCACAAGATGTTTTTTTCCATCAAGCATGTCGGTGCTTTTTCCGTGAGTTTTGCACATTGAATCCTGCAAAAAAGCCTTTTTGGTTTGGTGCGTCGCAATTAGAACAAATTTACCAACAGGTTCTCCAAAAAAGATTATACGAAAGGTTATATAACAAAAGAGTATACAGCTATGCTCAGAATTCGATCAGTCTGTTTATAAAACTCAGTATACTTTTGAAACAAAATGGGTGACGTGTAGTTTGAAGGATTATCTTATTTTGTTGGTAGGATTTACAGTTGAATTTATTTCTTAAAATACACGGTTACTAATAACGTTCTAAATACTAGTCAATGTTAGGTTGAGGAGGAAATATAAATCTTTCATTCCATTGAAAGACCTCCGTGAAGATTACTAGCGAAATTTCTCTTGTCATGGTCAGACATCTAATGAACTGAGTAAGATCTTCACGAGTTTCTGGCCAGTAAATCCCCATAGGGATTCAACAAAAGATTTGGACAAAATAGGCCAATAATTGAATCTTTCTTGTGTGCTGGCCGACCCAATCAAACAACTAGTTTCTGTTACATGATAAAATCTGGCGAATGTTTCGATGTATCCATAGCCGTAAGTTTAAGGCCGCTACCTGTCTCTCATGCTGCTCCACTGTAATACACGCAACTAACACTAAGGAAAATATTGGGTTTTAAAACTTTGAAAACAGTGGCCCACTATGGTGAAGAGACAGTAATTTTTCTTTTCCTCAGTATGTTTATCTGAATAAGAACTGCTATCCAGCAACCACCGTAATACACGGCTTGCACATAATGTGTCGTGTAACAGTAAAAAACAACTTTCTGGCGCTCACATTAACCTACGATCCCTTACACCCTTTAGATTTATGATATTTAGGGAGAATCACGTATGCTGAAATTTTTTATGAGAACTAAAATTATCACATTCTGTTTTACAACTATCGCGCCACGCAACTGACCTGTCAAAATGAAACATTTTGAAAAATAGACAGAAGTACCATAAGTTATTGCAGTTTAAATGCATATAGTTCACTATCCAACTATTATTATTTCAGATTTATTAGACAATATCCTATACATCATAGACTACGTCTCAGTCAGGCAACCTAATGATGGTTTGTGGTGAGGCCTGATTGAACCCCATTATAGAGGACTAACATCAAATTCAACACATCTAAACGGTGAGTCGACCAACCGGCTTCCATATGCTGTAGACGTAGTTAGTCCAGCTAAGACGAGATGAATTTTTATACACTGACTGAAAACGGTTAGCCAGGTTATCAGGAAAGTCATACTAGACAACTCTTGTAGCAGAGGTGCCACCAAAAATTGGATTCTTGAACAGTGGTCCCATCCTTGTATGTGGCAAATTCTCTACCACACCAACTGATGGCCACTAATCGAAGGCACAAACTTATCCAAAATTTTGCAGGCCAACTATCCCTATCCCGGTGACTACTGGCTTCCGTGTAGAACGTGGCGGAATTGTAAATTAACTCGAGTTTGGCCTTTGTACACCACAGTTGAAAAAGTCAATGGCATCCCAATGATAGAAAGTCTGCTATGGAGGAGAATGTTGGTACCTCAGGTAGCGTAGATGGCCGTTGGTTTGTCCGCTAAGCTGGGCAATTTACTTGCATGTCCGCGTGTAGAAGCTTGTCGGCAGGCGAAGTTCTCCTAGCGACGAGCTTCGTCAGAGGAAAATCTGTTCATTAAGGTCATTTCTGCAGCACTCCAGGTTGCTTGCAGTTTGTAAAAGTGATAAATAATTACGTGTGTATTCAGGTGTAACCACAAAGCTAACCTCAAAACTTCCTCTTCTTCTAATAGTTGTGAAAAAAGAAAGATGAACAAATAAACCCTAATACTGTGTTGTTTTTTTCCTCTGCTCATAGCTAAACAAGAAATCATACGTTTTGAAAATGTTCACCAACCTTACATTGTTAATATATCCTCATGCGCGCACAGGACGGATATCTGACTGTTAATTTACAACATAAACTGCAACACAATGACCAACTACTACGAAAATCGCCCTTTGTTCTTACAGTATCCATTCAGCAAATTAAGGGTCCTGGTCTGACCAAACACACTGTTTATAGCAGCTGTCCAAAACTCTTTCATGAAAGAAAACTATTTCCGTCCTCCAAAGTCAGATTACACATCGTCAGCAAGCTCTCACAAGCAAACCATGGTTTTGTTTAGTCTAACTTTTATGTGATGGTTATTATATACAAAGTTCAGCTCGCTGGTTCATAAGCCTGTCAAAATAATGAAGAATATCTTTTAGGCAGTTTGATCATGGGTACAACCTATGGCTAGTGTGTTTACTGGCATCAAAAAATTACAGTAGGCGTTTTCCGGTAGTAAAATCCCGAAAGCACCACTGATTAGTAATCTTTTAACCATAAAACCCCGGCTTATTGCTTACAGGTTCAGCAGCCAGTCGTTAAAAAACTGCAGAATGACGTATTTTCACAATAGTACGAGGCCTAATTGTTTAGACTGTTACACATCTTCAGTGATCTCCATTGGAAGCAATAATGTTGATTATACATAAACTATCTGTGCTACTCTGGTTAGGAAACTCAAAAATTAATCGTAGTAGTTCCCCTTGGAAATCACACACTCCTTTCCGATGGAAAACAATTTCAAATAAGTAAACAAATAAACAAATAAGAAATGGATAAGTAGAATCAGTAACCTTGATACTGAGACTACATTGTGGTTACGGAGCTGTAGGCCATTGACATGGCGGATTTGAAAACGAACCATTTCTAGATTGCAGGAAGAAACTCGCAAGGTAAGAACTAGTCAGATGAATTTGCAGTCCTATGTATAGTGCCAAACGGTTAAAACTGGACTGGTCTTCTGTAATCAAATGATCCAGATAGGAAATATGAAGGGACACTACAGCTCATCTGCGCATCATCAGTGCACTCTCTCAAATAAACAACAATATGCACATATTGTTAATTCACTACTTCTGGCACATATATAGATACACACACCAAGACAGTGTTGTTACTGCACGGTGGTTACGTGGGGGACAGTAGAAACTCAACCTGCACAGGCCTGTTTTGCAACATTCTGCTATCAACTGTGGTAAACTAAACAACACAAGGTGATTTATACATTTATGAATGTAGATAACTATGAATTTTGTAGTGTCATTCACTGACTGGTTTTTGGTGAGCCTTACTTTGACACATTCTTTCGGTTGCTGAATGAACTGGAGGCAAACAAAAAGCCTAAGACTGGTAGGTGTGGGAATGGCGACGATAATTTTCCAAGAAAAGTGTATTTATATCCACTCCGGTGCAAATTTAGCGAGCAGATGGAAAGAACTAATTTGAAGGTCAGTTGTTCAGTCCTCCCTTATTGAAGTTTTCTTGGCTTGTCAGCTGGACCATAACTTGTATACCGACATCATCCCCAACTTGAACATTTTTAAGACAACTCTTAAGAAAAATAGAAAGGTGGGTATATGGGAAAAGGTGACGTAGGGGGTGGTCAAGGTAGCTTTGTTGATGAAAATGATAGCAACACTAAGATGGAGGTTGCAAAACCCAAATGGGAATCATCAACATTGGGTTTAAGTTGCCGCGATCTTAATAGCATATTTGGTTCACGGAATGCTACGGCCCTCGAACTGTCACTCTCCAGTGCGACCAAATGACGACGGAATATCACTGCACCCAATTTTCCAGCTTATAATGTGGTAAATGCAGACAATCAGACGTTTGCTAAGCTCACTTTTGACGGCCACGCTAATAGAAAGGAGTCATTACAAGTACGCACTGTCATCTAGTCAAACACAAATCTTTGATGTTTGCGAAGCTGATGCTTATGTGGTACAGCTGAGGCGAATTTTGAGCTAAAGGAAACGATGTTGGAAACACAACATAACGGAAATATATGATGATATTTGGGTGTGCTTTGTAAAGTACTTATCCCGTCCTAGTAGGAGATTTAGGTCTGGTAACTGGAACCACTGATGTTGGAACAGATTTCTGAAGAAAAATACTTTACGCAGTGTCCCATTCCATAAAGTAAGCATGTCTGCTTAATATTATTGACTGAAGGATAAGCGTTGCCTTTTTCCGTTAAAAACTGGTCACTAAGAATCAATTGTCCACAGTGCGATTTAAACCTAAAATGTCTATTTGGAAAGCCATCGGTTCGAAACCTCAAAGCTGTCCTCAAACCTCGTGTTATTTGAAGAGGCTAGCCACTTATAATAGCTAGTTAGCAAGGGCTAACTCTATTTGCAATAATAAATCCTCAATCAGTGCCTGAATTTACTTCCACTGTCCACAAAATTGGGTGAAGTGTTCCTTCATTCGGTCATCAACAAGCGACCAGGCTACCGAAACTCCACACAAAATCTGCAACAATTTCGTCCGATTCTCCATTTGAAAAGCATGATTACTGAGCACCAAGCGACTGATTACGGGTACTCCAATAATTGATTTATTTGCATTTGATCCCTTTCACGACTGACGTGTGCGATTGATCTGTTACGTGCCAGACCTGTAGCTTTTAGGAGTTTTCAGTGAGCCTACAATCAAATCGGTCGCGAAATGAACATATCACCACCCTAACCATAACTGCATGGTGCTTAGCCGAGACAGCATGTTTCACCACCGTATCCTTCAAGCAACAGGTGAGTGAACCGTAGATGAAGGGGAAATGGTTTTTAGAAGTGATTTTTTTGGTAACCTTATGATTTGTCCTGGGTGATATCAAGCCAAAGGCCCAAATTGGCCTGCACGGGATAATGCATTCGTAATAGACATTTCGTTTACTAAGTGAAGCAAACCTATGCTATCTCGGCTTTTCAGCATAGACCGGCTTTAATTACAGGATGAAACCTTCACATAATTCACTAGAAATTCTATAGTATCCGAGGCAAGTCAATGCTATCCAGTTTGTGAGCATCTGCCTTACCCTACGGAATACTCAAGTGCCGCATCAGTAAAACGGCGCGATTATGGTATTCACAGGTACTGTCTGCAAAAGACGAGGCATTTCAGTAGGCAAATCCAATAAGCAACACAGCGTTTGTTCAACACAACCATTGTTGCCCAGTTGCTTAGGTTGACCTTGGTCAAAAACGGGATGTTTCCCAATAATGTGATTTGTCGAGCAGAAGAGAAACTAGGGACTATGGAGCCATAGAAAGCTTGATTTGTGACAAAGTTTACCTTAATAATGCAAGAATCCTTGAATATCGTCATGTAAAGTCAAGTACAAGTACTTGGAGTGCCATGATTTCATCCTGACATCATGCAGTCCAAATATGAATTTGGAGCGTATGACAGCAAGGTTGTCGTTCATCTCATCACCTGGCGCAGCTAACGCTTACTCAGGTATTCCTACCTTTAAGTAATAATCACGCGACTGTGTGGAGTGCTGCGACAGACAGTTACCGTGCCAAATTCGTACGATGATTTTTAAGGTATTGCAAATGACCGTTGTCCACTCAGGAGGATACTCACACATGCTTTCCAAATATATATGTAACATTTTGTTGTCCTCTAAGCCCTATGTTGACTTTCTTCACAGTTGACCGAAAGGGTGAAGTTCAATCATTAGAATAAGCTTTATCTGATGCTGAAGGTTTTCAGTTTAGTAAAGCAGATTTTGGTATAAATAAACGCTTTGCAAGCACCTTTTTAAACGCAAAATTTAAAAAAACTCATGATACGAAATCATCAAATGACATAGCAACACAGAAATGCACATCAGAGTAAAAGCCCCAGACTCTTACCACGGAATCAAAAGGGTAAGTCCTTTTTTGTAGACTTTCTGCGTCCTAGTTTTTACTCAGCCAGAAATATTCGAGCTAAAATTTGTCCATCGGTATCTCCGCGAGTCCACAGTTAGTAACTGGTCAGTTTAGCAACAGAAAGTATTCAATGGTTTTACCAAATTGTATTTGTGACAGTGGACATTAGCGATGATTATCAGATACATACCACTCATACATGATCCTTGCAGTAAATTTAGAAATAGTTTACTCAAAGAACATGGTCACCGATTGCATCTCCGACTACAAGTGTCACGCATTACCGCCGTTTTCACTGCGCTGCAATGGATGCTTGCTAGGAATCCAGATCGAAAAACACCCCCCAGTCAGTTTTTACTCAGCGTCCGTGCCGCAAAATTCACCAACACTGCCTTACATGATTCCCACACATCATATTTGCTGGTTCAAAGGGTAATTTTTAGTAAGTAGTTTAGGTTTTGCGAGGAGGACATTAACTTTGAAAGTGATGTGGGTTGCAGTTTCCTTCCGTTTGCAGTCAGTACTTGTAAAAACACTTCGAAAAGTCTGTTCCATTGTTATGCACGCCAGGCCGAAAATTTTGTTTCGTGAACATAACAAGTGAGCTTGCTAGCCCTCATCAACACCCTTGCATTTGGAATACCGTTGTCTTCAGTCAATGATAAGCAAACCTTCCTGATAAAGCGCTTGACCTGTTTCACTTGGGTCTCAGATTGAGTGCATGATTAGTCTTTTCGTCAGTTGCTGCAAGCTGTACATGTCCAAGTCTATTATTACTCCAGTTTCACATCGTATCGCTATTTGCAAGGTTGCCAAATAAAAACTTGGGCAACTGAAATCCGAGAATATGCGGATGGCAGCAAATAGAATAGAGGATGACTGGCAAAGTGCCCTCAGGTTTCAATTAATTAATTAATTGATCCTATTTTTCACGTCATATTTTGATTCTCAACGCAAACCACTAAATTCGATGGGGATTCCCGTCCCGGCTCCCTTTTTTAGGCAGTTATGTCGTCAAGCTACACATTTTCACACAGCTAAAAAACTAGAACGAAGAATGCAGGTGTCCATTGATGTCATCGACAATCCTAATTGAACGCTTGTTGTCGACTTATTCTCTTCCATCCCTATTCCTTATGTCGGTGTGTCAGCGAGCACGGTACGTCCTCATTACGTCCACCCGGTCCAATGTCTTGGGAGTACAAAACCGTTATCAAGATCACCATTTATGAGCAAGGTCGAGTCAAGCTAATGGGTTCCGTTGGGTGGATCTAGTACCGGTAATCGGTAATACAGATTATGAGACTGCTGCTAATGGCAAAGGGGACGTTGAAGTCTAGGTAGACGAATACGGAAAAGTACATTTCTGTCTCTGCGGAGTCCACTCAATGCTGCATTGAGAACCTGCCTAGCTGTGAACACCGGTGTAGTGGAAGTTTGGAACATGACTTTCGAGAAAGGACATTAACCTAAATCACAATTGTAACACGTTATCTGGAGTAAATGTTTCACATAGTTTTTGTCCATTGACGACTATAATTCTAATGGCGACCAAATCCGTTGAAAAACTCGTCAGCTATGCCCTACGTCTACCTCGCAGGCTGTTTCGTTCTTGGTTTTCTAAAAATTTAATTCTCCATAGCTATTGACTCTACGTGATGATACCAGCATGCCGCAAAGATGCGTCATTGTTTTGGACTGTCTATTATAGTACAAAATAAATGGATCAACAGTTCCACTGTTTCAGCCCCATTCCACAACAAACAAGACAAAATTTAGTCTGATGTCTGATGGAATGGGTCCATAAATCACGTCTAATTAGTATTTTCAGTCGTTTATTAATTTTTTTGGGGAACTTAGTGCTTGAAGCTGGTCATCGTGAAAGATATCTGGATTAAAATATTCGCCTTAAGCCAAGAGACAACTACAGTTGAATTGTTTCAACACGGTCATTGCCGCTAGCTCAAGGAGCACATTCGCCAAACTGCAAGATCATTCAACGCCTTAAAAACAGTTTGCTTGTCCTGACAACAGTCAAGTCGTTCTGGAGTTAGAATTGAATATTCCTGTCAGTCGGTGAGATAACTAATGAACAGTGTTAAGGAGCCTCCATCACAAACGGACTGGAACTTACCATGGGGTGACGTTTTGTGCATTACCGTGAGCCACTGATTTATCTTGGGTGGTGTTCTTGTGGCACTCACAGAGTCAGTGCTTAGAGGCCTAACCAACAGTCTCCTGGCCCTCCAGTTTGAGAGCTGGAACACGTGTGGCGACCTTTACTATAAAACTGTTTATGCAAGTGCATTTCCTGCCAAACGGGGCTGGTAAGCGAAAACAGGCTACTGCTGACGTTTTCACGTTTTCTCTCTTCTACCCTACCCCACCCAAATTGGAATAATCTCTACGAAGGTCCCAGTACTAGAACTGACCGCACTGTCCGCCATACATCACATCAGCTGCAGCTTCTGGGCGTCTGGTAACCTTAAGCACTTCAAAATCTGTTTTCAAACGCCAAAAGCCGGTCTGCTCAGCTACTTTAATTTTCACACACTGTAGCAAGCAGGAGAACAGGTGGCTATCGCTCATACGCTGGATTCCCCGTGCATTGATGTATGATGTCTGTCGGAAACAAGGATAGAGGACGCATGTACTATAATTGAACTGACTGCCCCCTCGCTCTCTCCCAGGTCCAGGCTGCGAACTTCCGGTGATGCAGAGGCCGGTGTAGCTGGTTCTGCTTGGGTGGATATTGTATTAAGCGAACGAGCGGAAGTGTCTCTACCTGCTTGGCTACGCGTTGATGACCGCCCATGTGTGTTCGTCCGACAGTGTCTGAGAGAATCTCGAGAAAGTGTGGCCCATAGTAACCAGGTTATTGTTGGCTTACAAGCCAACTGGCCGCAGCTCTGGATCTGCCAAAGACAGCTTCTATGACGCACTAGGTGCTCTTTTCCAACATAGTAAATGGTCAGCTCTCGTTGTGGTTGGTAGTGACATGAACGCTCAAGTAGGTGGACTAATTGCCGCTGAAGCTTAATTGGGTGGTCGTCTTGGGTTGGATACGAGACGCTCGGATAACGGAAATCGTCTACTTCAGACTGTGCCGATCACGAACTGTTCCTTTGTTTTACCAATTTTTGGAACAGCAGAACTAGCCTGACAACGTGATGGCCACCAAAGAACCATGTCCGAATTCAACTTGACCACGTCGCCATCAGTTACGGGTGGCGAAAGTCAATCATTACCTGCCGCTCCCTCTGGAATACCAGCGTGGATTCCGACCATGTGCTTGTGGGCTGCTGCTTTTTATTGCGCTGTTCAGGTCTAAGCAAAACGCGACAACTCGCTCAGCCTTTGAGGAGCTAAGTGACCCAGAATTCAAACGCAAATTCTGGAACGCGCTCCTCGAAAGCCTTCTCGGACCGTCCCATTTCGGATATCACCGGCCACTTGGAACAGATATCCATAGTGTTACTCAGAGCATAAAATTCCGTTTGCGGCACGACACAGTCAACCTCATCCAAATTTCTGATAGCACCTTGGCTTTGCTGGAGGCCGGGTGACAGAGTCCTCTCGACTGCAACCCCAACTCAACCCGACACATCATCCGACGCCAAGTGAAACCGGGTGCTCGTGCGGACCGTGAAGCTTGGTGGACCAGAAAAGGCGAGAGAAGTGAAAAAGGCAAAAAAGGTCGGAATTTTCAACAGGCTGTTCCATTTCATTCGTTTAGCTGGTCCTAGGAAGCCCCTTGTCAGCGAAAATCTTGGGTACTAGAACGGCTGTCTGATGTCCAGCAAAGAAGCACTTTTGGAACGCTGGGCACAATACTCCAAACAGCAATCCAGGTGGACACCTGTTTACTCCAATCCAGACTGCCAGCCATCAACAGAGAGGTGGACGGTGAATATGGAGCCGCCTTCAACCTCAGAAGTGTCCGAGTGTCTATCTCTACTCAACCATCATCGTGGTACTGGTTTTCACGGCCTTCAACCTGCTCTGTTTAAGGATGACAGTGAATTCCTTAGTCAGGGCCTGTATAGCCTATTTGTGCCTATCCTGGAGAAAAAGACTGTTCCGGACAACTGGGCTGAATTGATAATAGTGCCCATTTTCAAAAACAGAAATTGCAGGGAATATGGGAACCACAGAGGTATTACTTTGACTCCCTTTGTAACAAGGCATCTGGCGTCACTAAGTCGTCGTCGTCATACGGCTGCACGCGAATCTCTGACCCAAGAGCATCAAGCGGCATTTCGACCAAGTAGATTCTGAGTTGACCACATTCTCTCACTTCGTCAGTTGTTAGAGCAACGCCATATGTACAGAAGAGTGTTTCCTCGGATATTTATCCGCGGTATCCATCTCCGATTCAACCTGCTTAGGACGAGTGTTAGAAGAGCTCGGCATGGTCATGGTGGCCAGACGATCTTCTGTCGTGGAAACTGTGGCCAACCGGGGAGTTTGGTGCATATTTTGCAGTTCTGCTGGACCATGCATGATACTAAATGTGCTCGTGATAATCGGGTTGCAAGGGAACATACGAAACGTCTCCGCTGCCTGGGATATGCCGTCCTGGAGGAGTTGAGAGCATCTACGTCGACGTCTTTCCTCAAACCTTACCTAATCGCTGTTCGGAAGTTACAAGCAACTGCGATAGACGTAAGCATAGTCTCAGGTGGGTGCCGACTGATAGTGTGGAATGAAAAGAATCAGAAGTATGGTGCTGAGTATTTTTCCGTGGCCAACATCTCAGCCCTGTGTGCAGATTTTGGAGTCGACTTTTTGGTCCAACAACCGATGATCATTTCTTATCGAGGGATCTGCTTTCCTCAATCTGCCAAGGCTGTTATTGGACTGGGACTTCCTAAGTTCACAGTCAGTGACTTGTGTTTGCTTGCCATTGTGGGCTCTTTGCATGCTTACGACACTTTTGTGCATGGTACATGGTGCCAAGTATACATTCTTGTCATCGACTCTCACACTAGACCCAGTATGACGGACACTTTGTGCCTGATGTGCGAGTCTTGGTTGTGCTAGCGCTTACCGCGCCTTAAATAGCATTCACCATTGTTTGTCCTTTATTCGGTTGTTGGTTTTTACACGCGTGTTTCCATAACAAAAATTCTTACATACGTTGGGATTCATCTTGTCTGACTGGAACTGTTGGTGGCATGACTTCGAAAGAGACGTTCCTCTCTTTTTACCTAATATTCTCCCCTAATTCTCCTGTAACCCTTCCACATTCTTCGGTTGCATTTACTTTTTATGTGTGTGACCATGCTCTTCAAAAATAAAAAAATAAACGGTATTCCTTGACTTCGAGGATGTGTCCCATTTTGTCGATCGCTCAGTGCTGTGAACCCCACTTGCTCGACAGGGTATTATCCAGAATTTTATGAGCATAATCCAGTCCTTGTATTCACTTACTTCTGGACGTTTGAAGGTGTATGGTGAGCTTTCCAAAACCTTCCCTACAAAGGGCAGTGTCCAACAAGTATGCTCAACCTCTCCAAGCTTGTTCGACTTCGTCATCGATGGAATAATGAGGCGAAACCTGGGAGGCCTTCAAAACCCCGGTGTTCAAATTGTTGCTGGTGAGTACCTTGTCGATCTGGAGTAGGAAGACGACATCGCCCTTACCTTTGAGAACCAGGGCAAAGCACATGCTCTGTTGAATAAACCGACCATCATTATACCGTCTTTCAGCATGCGTCTAGCTCCTTCGAAGTGCAAATTCATGCTTCAGAACGTACAGTCTCTGAACATGCCTCTTACAATCTAAGGAGAATCACTGAAGTTTGTGGAGAATTTTACATAATTCAATAATTGTATTAGCTCTGACGGAAATGTACCTGATGAAGTGGGTGCACAAATCGCACATGCCAGAACCACGTTTTCTAACTTGTGTCACTTCTAGCATCAACAAGGTATATCATTGTGTCTCAAGCGTCGCGTGTACCAGCCTACAGTAAGGTCTGTTTTGTAGTATGGCTGAGAGATGTGGGTTTTGCGGACAGATGAAATGAGGTTTTTTGACCGCCGTTGACCACCATCGTTGGTTTTGAATAGTGTCAATGAACTCCTAACAAGGTGATTAGAAGACGGGTATTTGGTTGTGCAGCGGGTACTTCAATCGCGGAAAACATCCAGCAACGTCAACAACGGAGGCACGGCCATGTGCTGCATATGCCGAAACACAGTCCACCGAGACCAGGGTCGTTCTCTGTGCCTCGGTGGAAACGGTGGAAACCACAAGGCGGATAACGTATTATTTGGTAGAAGGGTGTGAAAAAGACGACGAAGAGTTTGGGTGTTTTTGGTGCAGTGTGCCTTCCAGGATAGGTCCCCGTGACCCCTCCTGCGCTTGGCTGGAAACATTGCGAGAAATTGCGACTGATTGGTGTCAGTGGAGTTTATGTGGCCATTTTCTTTCCAGATTGTATGACTGAGCGCTTGAACGTTTAGGCACCTCAGAACGCTCGCGATAGGCCATCACCAAGTCCCCCGTTCACCCACTATTTTGTCCTCTTTCAATTCTAAGGCTTGAAATGTAATTAGACAAAATTTGTGGTTGTACGCCAATGAAGTATCCCTGATGATGATGATGATGATGTTAAGGAGCTTGGCAATCACGTGAGCAGAAGCAAATGTCGCTAATCCTGAACATTTGACTGCATTGAAGATTTTATACAGTGCAAATATTTGAACTTTAGACCAAAGAAATAAAGCTTGCGGCTATTCAACTGTACTCTCCAGATCTGTATTGGCAGAATCCTGTTGGTTCCTTGGCCAAACCATGAACATTTGTTTTTACGGATTATCTTGCTTGACGTAGACGGGTGAAATTGAACCATGTATTCTGCGCATTTACTGAGACACAAACACCAAAGTCTACTCGGTCGACAAATGTGCTTCTCTGATGTCACATTTTAGAACGTAGAACAATTTTAACTGGTTATCATCTCGAGCGTTTGTATTATTCAATTTGGCATGCTGATTTTGTCAGGCTGTATGGCGTTGTTTTGTTGTTACGGTTCACACTGTGGCTTCGTTCTAAGCTTCGCGTTTTGGCTGCATGTGCATTATGAGTCCAATAATTGTGTAGATTCAAACCGCTGTTTTTTATAGACATTTACGTGCTCATCATTGGTGCGTTTACGGGAAGCAAGAACACGTGTACCACTCAATGGAGAACGCGCAGTTGATATTTCTTTCCATCAGTGAGGTCAGTCTATACCCAACAGAGGAGAAGCATTGGACAACTGTTTCATCCTTTTTGGGAATCATCACTGTTGCGCATCTCACGAAACCCAGGTAGTTTCGAAACAGCGACCTTCCGGCCCTTGGTTGGACACACCCGTTCGGCTCTGAGCGGCCGACGAGCGGTGTGATTGGCTCTCACTTGCACAGGATACAGCCCCGCTCATCTTTCACTTACGATAACCACATCACGTGAACACGCATTGACTGGCCTCCGACGAAAGTTCCACTCATCTTGTGAAAGCATTCTTTCTCTGAGCCACTCATAGATTGATTGTGGGATGAGGAGATTTTGCGATTTTCAGCTGAGATTTCGGTTGAGCAGGAAACACCTGTGCAATGATTCTAAGGATTTCAGGGTTGATTGGTCTCACAGACAGGAGGAACTCTCAATTCAAAGTCGTAAAATCTGCTTACACCACGATTAAATGGTAATGGCATAACAATTTACTTGATTGTTAGCGATACCGTACGTTGCAGATAAATCATCCATGTAAATAATCGGCTTTCAAAATTCCCTAAACTAATGTTTACCATAAGACCCTACAAATTACTTCTGCTGACTAAGGGAGCTCACTCTGTTTTAGCATTTATCAAACAACCGTATTGCGCATTCGCGTCATAAAAAGTTAATTGTGCATGCTTATTCCAATGACTGTAGAGCGAAGAGAAAAAATTCGACTGTTTGAACAGCTGTTACAAGAAGGGCCGTTGCTTTTGGTAAATTCCAAATGTAGTTCTTCTGGAATGTGTTTGTATTACTAACCACGAGAAGGTTCCTTTTAAACACCGGGCTTTTTTGATGAGTCATTTAGCTATTTAATGCAACAGAAAAACTACAACCCTTACCACAGCTGTACGCAGCTGTGTTCTTCAGATGAAAGGTGTACTGGTTTCTCCTAGTCACCCGAGACATAACAGGGGGTAGGGTTGTTTAGGGACATTTTGGGAGATATGCCCCGAAAATTTACAACAGTGACCTAAAATAGTTTCCTAGCACGTTTGTTGTTAGCAGATGCTTGGTTAAAATAAATACAGCTAGCCAACGTCAGCAGTTTTGGTGAAACCCTGATGGTATGGTGACTGGAAGGAAAAACAGGTAAAAGGCCGTAACAAATCATGTGAATATAAGTGGTTCTATTTATGACAGCAAGATTTTAGTTCCAGTAAGAATGTGTTCAAAAATTTACGATTATTCGGAGACGGGTGTGGATGGTTGCCAAATTGCACGAGAGTGAGCCAGTTCAACTCTTTTAAACCTCGCAAGTGTTACTCTCAGAAAATAATGCTTCAGAAATGTGACAATGTTTTCCCCAAATGGATTCATAGCCTTTTTTGAATAGTGGACGATTCCCTCTAGAGCAGCGCGTTTCTCGCAATATCTACGACATTATCTTGTTCGCTACAACTAAAGAAATTTATTTAAAAAAACGAGTGCACTGGAAAGATGCCAAACCAATGGTTACTGTGCACACGTCGTAGTGGGGAAGCAGTCTGATCACCAAAACACTCCTCAGGGTAATCGGCCGAGTGCTTGTATTTATCGCACAATTTTTTCCATAACAAAATATCTGCAGTGCTCCATTTCGGTTTAACCCTTTGGATTTGTTAGCACCGTCAGTAATCCATCTGGAGATATGACCAGAGGTAAGCTGTGTGAAGCCACCTGTGTAATTTTATTCCACAAACTGGACCAAAAGTTGACACGGATGCAGTCCGAACATGCACTGGAAAAAAACTTTCCTATTGACAGTTGGTGTCGCGGCAAGCTCCACTTGTGGTTTAAACAGTTCCCTGCCCTGAGTAAAGTAAGATGCACTGCATTTGGGCCGCACTTTGCCTTTTTGTATTTGTGAGGGTGCTTTCCTCGAAAATTTACAACATTCTGAAGTGGCTAAGCTTGCGCATGTCTTGAAAGCGGTCTCTCTGGGGGTAGGCACATGCCTTTAGCCTTTTAGAAGCGTATATTTTGGCTTTATTCTATCTAAAATGGGTGGAGAGATCAAACCGATATCCACCACCTGATTTTATATTAAAAGTAAGAACTACGGAATGCGCCCTCCTTAAACACTCGCTTGTTCCAGTGTCGATTTTATAGCCAGCCAATTCGTAGTTTCTGGCCCTATTGAGTGCCAGTATAAATGAGATTATCGTCCGTTACAAAATTTATTGCGCTACTTCGTAACAAAAAGCAACGAAAATGGCAAGCTTGACCAAAACCACATATGTTGGAAGAAAATTGAGTATTTTCTTGTCGTTCTTTTACATGGAAGTACGTTTTCGTATACTGTGTTGGCATTTTTACTGGGCATACGTTTGCTTATTACTCTATTGACTGCAGTGTTACTCAAAAGGTATCAAAACAAAAGGTGCTCATTTGGCGCAATGAAAAACTCTGGGATTAAAATGTTTGTTGATAAAAAAGGGTCTGTGTGTCTAAAGTGCTCATCCTGGATCCACTGCTTACCCCACAAAGCACCATACGGTGGTAGTTTTTAGGGGTTCAATGATTCCAAAATCCAGTACCTGCTTCTGGATGTGGCGCTGGAGGTTAACTAATGTGGCTTTAATGAACGCAACCAAATCTCAAAATGAGATGCATAATGATCAACAAAAATGCTAATTCTTACGGACGTTTGAACACACCACTTCTTAGTCAATAAAGTTTTACTCCAAAGTCTGGCGAATCATCTGTGCGTTTCCACTTAGTTCGCCCTGCGCACAAATACAACCCACTGCCAAGAGCGGTGACTTTTGCCTTGCAGCACTTTATGCTAGCATCTTTGTTAAGCTCTTTACGAAAAAGACTCTTATTGAGTCTACTTCTAAAGTAATCAAACGTTTCAACAAGGTTGCAGGTATCTTTTGTTGCATCCTTTTTTCACAGCCTCACATGCACACATCGTGAGGCTTAAGTTGGATCTGGTGTCAGAAAACCTCACAATTTCACTGCAAAACGATACATCCGTTGTTTCCGAATTTAAGGTGTAATCGGGTTTCGAAGATTTCGCGGCTGATTCATATGGTACCGTGTGCATAGCCCTCGTTTTTACTGCTTTTAGTCTTAACTTGCTCGATACAAAGCGGTCTCCAGGTCGACGCTCATGAGGATAAAGATATACCGACCTCGGTGGGCAGTGGCGAAACCTAGCACATGGCTCTGCTTCTAGTTATGAACTAAACGCACTTTTTCGCATCCTTCTAACACACAGTTTGACAACCGGTCTTCTTGGTAACACACGGTCTTTCGGAAAACGAAAGATACGGTAAAACTAGCCTGGTGCACACTACCCTGTTCGCCCGTCTGAATCAGATTTGGCACTAGGCAAGGCTAACTGTAGTAAACTTAAATAGGGCAGGCTAAATCAAGTTTATTTTACTATGCCCCTAGATAAAATTATGGAGTGCATGAAATTTGAGCAGTGCCAAGTTATGGCCAATTTTTTCCTTTAAGGGCACGTCATAAGCACTGAATCAGGGGTTTACTCGTAACTGATGCACAACTCGCGTCTCTCTAACTCCCCTGGCCTATCATGCTCATTGGTGTCCTGTTTCTCAACCTGAAAGAACTAAGAGTGAAACGTCGATAACACTGGTGTCTCACACATGAACATTTGGTGCTGCGTGAAAATACTTGTGGAGCAGTTTGTCACGTGTACGCTGGAAATTACGCCTGTGTTTCATCAGATGAGTTCGTGATGATGTCCAAAAAGTAGTCCACAAGATGGAGGCTAAATTTCAGTTCAGCTATTTACACACCCTTATTTAACCTTCGTTCGTAAATGGTGTATGAAAACCGTCAAACTATTCAAACTGACTTCGGTTTCTATAACTTAGGTTCCAATATCCTTAAAGTTACCTCACTTTTGCACCAGCATTTCCGAACATTTTGCAACTGGAATAGTGTGCTGTAAGTGTCTGTGGAGTTTTGAAAGAACCGATTTTGAGAATGTCTTAGAGGAATGTCAGTTGTTTAAACCAAAGGAAACCCTACTAAATAGTCAGGTGATTTGCCTAAAAAGAGATGGGATGAATAACCGACGTTTTGGTTACAAAAAGCGCTTCTGAAACAAAAAGATACGTGAAAATGTTTGACAGGGTTTTCTTTATATTCTCAACTTGGGGGGGGGAGCGGAGAAATCGTTGAATCCCCGTTTGTTAGACTAGGTTATAACACGAGTATGCAACAGCTCTTTTGCATTGCTTATTTGGTTGGCAGAACGGGTAATGTTTACAGGAAAAAGTACATGTATACGCTTGCTGAAAAGTGCAACATTATGATGTCAATACAAACATCAGTTTTAAGGAATACTCTGTTCATTCGTCAAGAACTCGTGTACACATCCCTCTCCTCCATTGTGGCTTACCCAAACGGCCGATTAGTGGTTGAGGATCATGGCTACCCAAGGTTGTTGTAGACACGTGAATGGAACCAGTTCTCTTGACCTTAGACACCAGACACAAAGTTGAGGTACAGATTCTTGTTTTTTATGTTTCCTCTCTACAAGACGGTCGGCCAGTTGGAGCAGCCGGATGAATGACAGCCGAAGTGTCGCGAGTTCGTGCATGAATATTTCTGCATCGAAAATGCCCAGCAACCACGGGAAATTTCGACAAATATATTTCCATAGGTAGATCTCTGGTAGATCTCTTCTGGTTACTCAAATAACGTTAATATTCTAAGAAATCTATACCCGGACAAGCAAAGCATGCCATCTAACGTCATATGAGTTGCAGATATAAAGAATGTGCATACCACGTACAAATGCTCTTTATTAACCGTAACGATAGACCATATATAATTACCATTGCAGGACCTATATGTTTTAAAATAATCCAGAGAAAAGTACATTGTCAAAAAAGAATGGTGTGAAATGATCTGGTATCTTAGTCTGGGTTGACCCTGCGTGTGGGGATGAAATCAGGGTTTGTGATCGCTGATATGAGTGCAAGAAGTTTTGTAAAATAAAACAGTTTAAAAAAGCAAGTATGATTCAGCGCTCCGAAATTTTTCACCTTGGGATATGTTTTCGGAGCTTACCGACCAAATGTTTGCACATGAACAGCTTGGAGCTGACCGAATTGCAGCTGTGGTACACTTTGAATTGGACTGTTTTCTCAGTCCGCGTGTCACGTATCCGGCTTTTGTTCTTGTTTCTCGTTAATGTGTTTGCCGCACACACAAGCGCGTGAGGAACCGGCAGTTTAAAGGCATCTGAGTTTGGTAACAAGACATCGTGTTGAAGACCTATTTATTAATCATTAAACAGATCACTTTCTTGGTGAACGAACCGCAATGATCTACTGGTCTGCGCTTCTTAGGCAGAAGGAAGGAACGTTCCGTTAAGTCAGTGTTGGGCTGCTTTGTCAAGGCTCTTGTTACAAAATGCACCTAAATCATGGGTGACGATGGTTTTGGGGTATATTATTATTCCAGAACCAATACATGAATCCACCATGGTAAATTTTGCTGATAAGTTGCTGGACGATTTTAGTCCACAATAGATGTGAATTCATCACTTTTCTCAACCAGACCGATTGTATTATGAACACTGGTGATAGCTCGATCTGGGGTGGGACACTTCTTGGACAGACTTGATGTGGAGAGATGAAACGCCTGTAAACAGCTGTGGCACAGTGAGTTTTGTAATACGCACGAATGCGGTTACAAATTCTTGAACCTTTCACAACACACTTTGTTCATCCACTCACAAGTCACTGAACAGGCTCCAGTCCAGACAGGTAAATAAGCACGAAATAATGGTAGCCTTTGGATGCTTTTAATAAATTGATCGAACGTACTGAGTTCCTGCTGAACAAGGCCGCAAATATAATGAACATTTGAAGTATTCCGTGGGATAATGTTTAGTGGTGAGCCCCGTCTAGAGAATGTACCGTAGTCAGCAACATATTACTCAATTTTTTTTTATCTAATTGCCTACTCTAGTGATGTGAGGTACATAGAAACGTCCTTAAGCGCTTTCTTCAACCGATGAATAAGCGTTTTGGAAAAGTGTTTGCCGAAATTTAAGACAGTTAAACAAGCATATGAGTTGCACGTTGTGTAATGTACTAATGTGGAAGCCGATTGCTTTGATACTCATGATATCAATCCCAGGTTACATCTCACCAGGCCTAGGTAAAATTCCCCAAACAGATTAATAAAATTTCATTGTTACAACCGTCTGGCCTGTAGCTGATATTTGTTTGGTTCTTGCTTGTTGGTCAGAATTTTTGTTTCTTTCACTCGAGTATCATTTGCTATCTCAGCCAGGATTCTTCGGGGAGCATTCTTTAGCACGGGCTATTTTCTATATGTATCGTTCAAAGTATATATTTACTCTAAACCGCTCTAAATAAGTTGCTCTGGTTGTGTCTAAAACTTCGTAATATATTCCGGGACGTACGCGCTGGAGAGTCATCAGGCCACGGTAAACAACACGTTGGCTTTGAGCTTATTGTTTGTCACTATGATAATTAGTGTAACAACTTTGACCGAAACCAACCTGGCTTTTTTGGGGTACTGACATCTCATAGAATTATGCAGTAAATTGAAGTGCCAAACGTCCACCTGCACGTAGGGAACAATAGGTATAGTAAGTTTACTCACCTGAGAAACGTGTAGAACTGGTCAGAAAGTCATTACTTTAGAAACTTTTGAGAAGCTGCGGTCGCTTATCACTGTCAATTGTTTGACTCATTTGAAGACAAGAACTTAATTCGATGTTTAAAAAGTAAACATGTTTTGTACCATTGCAGACACTATGTCATTTTGTGCAAGTCTATGTTAACTCTGTTCCCAAATTCTGTAGAACAGTCTACAACAATTCCTCGACCAGGCACTTGGAACATTCAGAGAGACGCTATCCTTCAAGGCTGAATAGCGGCGTCACTAGCACTATGACCACAATGTATTTAGGGAGAATCAAGCAGTGGCATAACCAGGCGCATTTCAGCGCATCATTCAAGTAAAGGAACCGATACAGAAACTTGAGTGAAATGTTAATAATGCTGAAGCAACTGGGGTTCGTATGTTCTTTCTCTTTTCGTGCTTAGGAGCGAATTGTTCAGGCTCAGCGTTTATTCTGTGTTTGACCCCAGGCTCTTCGACCCAATACCACAAAAGTAACTTCCCCAGAAAGACTTAACCAAACAACCATTCTTGAGCACTTTTGTCGTATGACAAAAAACCTCTTTTGCGCATTTCCTTTTGTTACTGGTGACTTTTTTCCCACGATTATCACTATCTTAAAAGCGACTGATAATAATTTTGAGCATTGCTAGCCCTGAGGGTTCCTCACCAGGCGTGTTCTTTTGAAGACTGCGCAAAGGATTCTTCAACAGCCGCTTAGAAGACATTCGCTGTTTTTGATGCGAAAAGTTGGATGAGCTATACGATTGTAGACAAACGTGTGCCTGTGCTGGTGAGATGCTTATTGCGGAATCACCGACTTCAACATAGCTTCGCGTGACATTAGTCCGCGACTGCGTAGTTCAACGACTTCTGTTCATTTCGTTTAATATTTACCATTCTCATATAACTGCAAATGTTTTCTTACATTTACTAGTAGAGTAACGGACACCAAAATGCCATTCAGTGACGCTAAATGCGTTCTGACAGAAAGGGAATATGCCCAGAAACAGGTTCTGCCTATTCACTGTACGTTTCGCAGAATCAGGGACCTAAAAAATGCCTACTGCTTCTATTCAAGCAGCCGGTCCACGCAACATCAGCCCTACCTGCTCAGCTGTCTAAAACCAGACCAATCGGTAATTAGGAATAAACTTTACTCAAACAATACAAAGTATTCGATACAAACACAATCACCAAATATGTTAGAGGTTTTACTGAACAAAATTTATCGAAATTCATGTGGCATTTTGCTCTTGAATTCTGCTAAACATCATGACTGTCTTCAATTGAAAGACTTTTTAAGCTGTATAAAGTTTCGTTTTCTGTCAGGCAATTTCAAAAATATTTAAGCAAGTAGATTTTTCCGGAGAAGACTGACTGAAACAGAAATATATTTAGTAAGGTAGCATAGGTTTGTACCATGTTTGTACACACTAAGCGTCAATGGACGATTTTGCTTTTCAAATACACAACTATGGAGGTTTTTTCTTGTCTTTGTTGTGTAGTTGTGCGCAGCTGTCAGCAACTTCTTTATTTGTTCGGATAAATCACCGCTGGTATCTCATTCCTCTGAACTCCATCATAAAAGGGAAGTCATAAAATTGTTAGAAAGTGTCTTTTCAAGCATACTTTGTTACCTCCAATGTGTTTCCATTTCGGTTTTCTTATAGTCACAGGTCTTTTTCTTATCCACCACTACAAATGTAGCTGTTCAACCAGCTAACATCAGCTGTTGTCTCACTCATATATATATATATAGTACTACTGACAAAAGAATGTCAGTGAACTGAAGACGGTGATCGGACACAATGCACTTGGAATCTTGCGGAATAATATTTCGAGCCCATGAAGGGCGCACCTGTCCAACAGAGACTAGTGCCGAGTCCCTAATGGTGTTTCACACCCTTTCTGTACAGAGAGTTTTTCCGGGTTAATTCACATTGGAGGTGTTTAAAACTAAATATTTTGCAAATAAATACCTACATGCGTTGTCGTTAGCAGCTTTTAAACGGGTTGCTCCAAAATAGTGTGCATCATTAGCGTTCTCAAAATGGACGGATAAGATTACGTTATTGTTAGTTTTTGGTGTTCAGGTCTATGAAAAGTTGCATTTGAGATAGTAAATTTCATCTTCACAAGCTCAGGAAGACAGCGCTAAAACGCATGTCACCTGGTCTATCCAGCTGTGCTGTGTTGCCATAGGCACAATGATTCAAGGTCTACGTAGCTTTGTCGATCCAGGCGTGGAGAGTTTTGTTTGTTGTCGTGGCCACCCAATCAACAGATTTGCCATTTAATTTGATGGAATTGGTAGAATGACTGTCTAGAAAACTTTATCAGGGAAGTTGGAAATATCTGATACTGATTCTAAATGATATTTGGAGACTTGCAGGACATTGAGCACTTAAATCACGGCAGATCATTACTATCGTTATTCATGTTGTTGTTAGCAGTATTAATGACAGTAACAAAATTATTAGTAATAAAAATGAAATAAACGCAATCATCATAAGTTTGTTTTGTTTTCCGAATATTTTCTGTTGCTTTGGCTTGACTAATTTGAACTCTTATTTAGTGAGTGAAGAGAATTTCGCCTTCAAACCTGTCTTTTAGGGATACACACACTTCGGCTGCTGATAGAGAATTAGGTCTCTTTTCCTGCTGAGCCGTATTGTCAAATCGATTTATTCATGCGCAGCGGTTTCACTATGAATTCAGAGAGTTGCTTGCATATTTGATCCCAGAGATAGGTTTAATTTTTGTGGAACTTTTGCGCACGATAAAATATTTTCTACAGTGGTAGTGTCTAAAATTGTCACCAAATAAATGTTTTTAAGTAACTCCCCAAAATTTGCCTTGAAGTCGGTTAGATGTTTGTTTGCTTCCACTTATTACAATCCTTATTGCATTCGACAGAAGGCCATGGTAGAGGATTTTACCGTGGACTGCGAGATAGACTTGAAACCGAAGTCAGTTTAAATGTTGTCTAGCTAAAGGGTTGAATCTTATTGGATGTTGCCTTTGGATGGGATATATTCAGTAGCAGCGAATACAAAATCAGATGCGTAGTGTACGAAGCCTTTAAAAACACCAACTTCACTTGTTCTCCGGAATTTTCGAAAAGAAATGATAGAAAGCAACTCATTTAAACATATTACCTTGGATTCCACAGGCTCTTCCATCCTTTGTGGAATGAAGAAGGGAAGAACTTCTCCATCTGCAAGCTGGTTATTTCATGCATTCTACCTCCGTTAAAAATGCATCAAATCTCCCGAAGAGAGAAAACCAAGAGATAGGACGGTGCGGTTGACTGGCCCTCCTTTGGAGCTAAAACTGGACGATAACTGACTAGAAGATCTTGACTGATTTGGAAACGGTCGGTGAAAGGTTCCATTTCATGCCTTCTTGCATTCAATCGGTAATTGATCATAGATGGGAGAGTCTTTGAAATAATGACCAAAATTATGGCATCAACATGGAAATAATCGCAAAGTTTTAAGACACTTAGGTGTGTTCTGCATAAGCTCAGACGTAGATGATTTTGTCCGCCGCTGAGCAATCCCACCGCTTGGTGCCCGCCGCTACAAACGCGTGCTTTCCAAAGAAAACTCTGGGAAACTAGCACCCAAGTCCGTCGCTCTATCGCAATTGCAGTTTAATACTGAATCTCAAAATAAACAAGAACACTATGAGTGGTATATTTAAGACGATGAGAAAAGAGTATAACCCTCGATAAATTTGGGCACTCCTAAAGGATTGACTGATATCAGATAATTTCTCCCCTCGTACATATTCATTAGAATTGTCTAACATGATGTGAGTCACCTAAGCTTCATCTCCTGATATCAGCTCTGCAAGTGATGCACCCACCTTAAATCTGTGTGTCACATTCACAAAACAGAGTTAGCAAAACTGTTCGTGTTTTCACCTGCAAGTGACTCTTTTTGTTTAATTTACTGCATATACTTGCCTCTTAAAACCACATGGTAGAGTGTTTTGGGGATACCATTTTTAAGAATTTTTCTCATGTTTTGTACGGCTTTTCGTTTTTGGTACTTTTTTGTATGCGCTAGCTTTTAACCGAAAGCTTTTCAGCGGATGTTTCAAATCTAAAATAATACAATCTTTTGCGTTGAATTCGTTGAAATCGAAACAAACCCAGTCGCTTGCGCATTTTAATTCAGCCGCCACTTGATGATTTATCCCAGGTTAATCACGCGAGTCAGGAGTCCAAGTATGAAAAAATGTTCGATATAAACGGCATATTGATTTTGGTTTGGCATTTGGCTTACACGGATTCATCGCGTGTAGGTTGAAACCTGACAGGAATGGATTCATTAGCGGTTTTTATTTACATACGTCACTGACTGAATTGCTATCGACTACTTCAAAGACCTAACAGTTATTTTACCGTGGATCGGTCAGAAGTGTTTATGTATGGCTTGCCATATAAAAATAATTATGATATGGCTTGAGGGACAACCAGTCATTTCCGAAGTTTGTGGCGCCAAATTTAACGAAAATCCAAACATTAACATATTCGCTCTGAGGTCAGGGATGGCATATAGTTTGGTATGTATTTTATTCATGGAGTATTGGGTGGTTACTTTAATGACCTTACCTTATATTTTTTAACTCGGATGATTCTACATGGAATGCGTTTTGCACAACCTATAAAAAGGGATTTAAGTATGCTTCTGTCATATTTCTGCATCCACAGACCGTGTAAATTTAAGGGTTCAAGTGGATACAGGCTGTTTTTATGATGTATCTCACGATGGAGAGTCTACAGCCTTATTCGTCCTCACCAAATAAGATAGCTTTGGAAAATTTTCAGGAGGCAAGCCGTCATTCCATAAGCTGATAATCTAACGTATTTCTCTGAGCTATCACTGAACACCCACTCCTACCTACTCTACCTACAGTCAACTGCAGGTGAAACTCTTCCTCAAAATCGACAAGGAAGCATAACGGGTAAATATTCTTCTGGAAAACTTTCCTCTGATTTTGAACAGCTGACAGCCGAGATAAGGTATCTCCGGAAAGGTGAAATATAGGATCAGAGGATTGTAAACGATAGATATTTACTAAATTACTCGAGTTGCATCAAATCAAACATGTGACTGAGTTTGTCAATGCTGTTATCACATCTCAGCTAGCACCATCACTAAAAGTATCGATCACATAACCAGTAATGCAGGTGAATACATCTTATTTGACATCGCAGACCTTAAGTGTCTTACTGCACCGTGAACTCAACAAGGAATGTTCAAGTCAATGGGGCGTCAAGAAAGTTCGCAACAGACTATTTGATGTCTTCCTAGGTGCACCGCTTACAAGTTCAAATCGCCTACCATGTGAAGTTCAAAGAGGACTTCCAACGAAGTAGTCAAATACATGTTATGACCAGAGGTGTGTTCATGTGAATTGCGTCCGCAATTCGTGACCGGTCTGTGCTCTAATGTTGGTTGATATAGATTAATTGTGCGGCTCACTGGCTCACTCCAACTTCAATTTCTGTTAACTCACATTATTCTCTGGGAAACACGCACAACGTCTCTATGCCAAAACGCTGGATCGATGGATCAAGTGCGAAGTTTCGTTTATCCACCATTCTACGTCGTGTGAAGTTTGTCAATACTTGATTGTGTGAATTACTTCTTCGAAGAAAGTGTTGCATAAAGAAGTTTAGTTTTCACCTCTGTTCGCTAGATCCATCGGTTGTCTTGATTGTACTGATCGTTTGAAACAAACAAAATGAAGATGCGATCACTTGTAAAAACATACGTTTCTTAGCTTGGAGTGATTTAAGGAGGCTTTCAGTGCAAATTTGGACCAGGTGTAAGAATAGATATCGCTTCAGCTCAACGCCATGTGAGGACATCAACCCACACGTGTAACCACTGTGGGATAACCTATTTGCATACTTTTGGTTATTGGTGTACATCATTCAACTAAGCAAGCACGCAGGCTGCACAGTCACTGATGCGCATACTATAGTAAGTTGTGTAGTTTTAAGATGCTATCCAACCGCCTTCGGTGGAGAAATTCTGCTACCTCTCCTTTAAAAAGAGATGCATTTTTGAAACCAAAACTCATGATTAAATTAATCAATCCACTGTTGCTTAAATAGCAAACTAGCCTGGCCTCATTGAAAAATCTTCGGTTGTTTGAATTTGGGGTTAACCGTAGCGCGGCCATCAAGCAAAACGCGTTCGCTGATTTACAGACGACGCGATGGACTGTGCCTGTAGCTCTGGATAGGTGCATAGAGTTGTTTCTGGAATTCTTTGTAGGACGAAATGGATCATCTTCCAACTTGCCCCCTATTAGCTTTCAATTCCTACTCGTCTCGACCTTTGTTACCCACTGCTTAACATAACCTGTTATATATGCAATCGTTTTAGATGGTCAAATGCTGGATAGAATGAAATTTTGTTCCGCTTTAAAAAGCCAGCAGAAGCAACCTGATAGAGTGCTACCCTAAAGATTCTGGAAGATTTGAAGTTAACATATCAGTGGAAAGTGTGCAAGGTCTCGAACCCCAAGTGACTTTTTCAGAGGAACAGTGCTTGGAAATTAAGTAATACTAAAACAAGGAAAAAAAGCTGTTACTAGACACACGCGAATAGTTCCCATGTTAGCCAGCTTGGCGAGAGCATCCACCTTGCCCTAAGGACGAAACTACGGCAGGGTATATGTAAACATTTTGCTGATAGTATGTATCCAGATTTCCAGTCAGTATCAGGGAATATGACGAACCATTATGTGGGAAGCAAGCCTACATGACGTGTCGGCAAAAAATCGAGACCATGCAGCTTTGGAAACAAAGTGTACGCGTAATCACGTTCACTCGTGTAAAATGAGATCTCCAAATCGGAAACACTCAGTAAATCGAAGTGTAACTGATTATTTTGATTTATAAGTGATCTAATAACTCAGATACCAGCCGGAATAATAGTAGCGTAGCATCAACCAGTTTTTTTAAGACGGTACAAACTAAAACGCGGAAAACTTGGTGCGCTCTATTCTCAGCATTTACTTTTCTATAATGGTGGTGAACTCAGAGGTTGCGTTTGTGGTACGCCGCAACTTAACTCACT